>JAQZBX010066466.1:0-16110 GCA_029593785.1 Cabassous unicinctus
ACCTTGGGGCCATGCTAATTCAAGCCTGCATGTCAGAAGGAATCTACTTCAAGTGTGGAGGTGGGCTCCTGGCCCAAGCTGCCTTGTCTACCAGGACCATTGGGCCTTGCCTCAAGGAAGGACTGAAGGGGCCTGAAACCATGTGTGAACCTTCAACCAGGAAGAGACTTGTGTGACCTTTGATATGGCAGTTAAGATGATTGTAGTAGCTTGATATTATTAGAGGAAAGAGATAAGCTGTTAAATGGCAGAGGAGAGATCGTTTTGACTCTGGAGCCATAGGGAGAGATGAGCCATTTGCTTGATAGTTTACAGCTGACCTTGTGAAAAGAACAAACCAGTTGAGATGGACAGAAAGAAATGAGCCCTAATGCCTACAGCTGACATCAGAAGAAGCTGGGCCCACAGAGCCAGAAGAGGAAGAGGAAGGCAGAATTCTCATAGAGTTTGCCTGCTGTCTTGCTTCAACATGTGGCAATAGACTTTGGGTAAGAAAGAAACCTTGAGTTTGAATCTTCAGGGCCTTGTAACTGTAAACTTCTACCCCAAATAAACACCCTTTATAAAAGCCAAGAGAATTCTAGCATTTTGCATCAGCACCCTTTTGGCTGACAAATACAGATTTTGGTATAGGTAGTGGGGTACAGTCTTATGCAATGACAAAAATGTTAGAATGCTTTTATAAATGGATAAGGGATATTTTTGGAGTAATTATGAGATGCTTGATAGAAAAGACCTAGATTGATTTAAAGGGACTGTTGACATGAATACAGATGCTAAAGATCCTTTTGATGAGACCTTCAAAGTAAATGATGAAACTGTTATTGGAAACTGGAGAAAAAGTGATCTGTGTTTTAAACTTTCAGATAACTTAGCAAGATGGACTCCTGATGTTATATAGAAGGCAGAATTTGAAAATGACATGATTGGGCATTTAGCTGAAGCGCTTTCCAAAGTAAACTTGGAGAAGGTGGCCTGGCTTCTCCTTGCAGCTTATAGTAAAATGCAAATGAGAGAGATAAGCTTAGAATTGAATTTTTGGCCACAAAGAAACCAAAAACTGATTCCAGAAGTTCTAAGCCACTGGAAGTCAAACCCCCAGATGACAGTTCCCTATGTGAGGAATTAACTAAACTGGGAACTGTTAAGCCAAGATTGAAAATGCAATTATCCAGGAAAGATATGTGGATGGTCTTATTGTCTGATGGGTTGGAACCCTGCTTCCAGCATGCTAAACCAGCAAGCTTTTTGAGAGTGCTGTATAAAAAAAACCATGGTCATCCTGCACTAAAAGAAACATGAAGGGAAGAGATGAAAGGTAAAATATCTTTCAGAGGAGAACCACAGAAACTGAGGTCTAGAATTAAGACATTTCCTTCAGCCAAGAGAGGAACCCCACCCATGTGTACAGAGAGGGTCAGTTTGCACCAGAAGTTGAAGAAGGTGGATGTTCCAGGCCACTGTCAAGGATAATTTAAGTACTCTAGGCTACAGAGAGAGTGGATCACATTTCCCAATGTTTGATGAGAGTAAGGTCTACACACCAGAGTTCTGAGTGGGGTGAGCCTGTCCCCCATGGATAAGGGGAGTTCAGTTCACCAAGTTGTTGCTCTGAGAGGATTGGACCTATATGCCAGAGATTAGGGAGTATGTTGTCTCCACCTCATTGCGCCAAGGGGGATAAGGCTCTACCCCAGAGATTAGGTGTAGTGTAGCCATCACCTCAGCATTCTTGGGGGGTGAGTACTAGAGCTTGGTCACCACACAGACGCATGATCAGTGTGATGCCAATAAAATGGCCATTGGGAAAGTCTATGGAAAAGGTAGTCCCCCATGAGGCACCAAGGATGAGAAGAAACCATCATCTTAAGAATGACTCATAAGAGGATAGGCTGAAACAGCCTGGAAAAATATCTTCTAGTTTTTAAGACAGTAGGCCAAGGCTGTAGATGCCCAGAGGTGAGAGTACAAATGGAGGGGAATCATTATGGCAGAAATGTGAGTTGAAACCAATGCCTGCTGCTGCCTGCACCCTCTCCCATACTAAGGAAAAATTCACCCAGGAAATGAGTAAATTTGCATATGTGTTGTGGCTAAACAAGACACTCTTAAATAATCAGTGGATCAAAGAAGAAATTGCAAGTGAAATCAGTGAATATATTGAGACAAATGAAAACAAGAACACAACTTTTATGGGAAACAGTGAAGGCAGGCTTGAGAGGGAAATTTATAGCTCTAAATGCCTATATTAAAAAAGAAGAAAGAGCTAAACTGAAAGATATAACTGAACAACTAGATAAACTAGAAAAAGAATGGCAAACCAATCCTAAAGCAAGCAGAAGGAAAAAAATAATAAAGATTAGAGCAGAAATCAATGAAATTGAGAAGAAAAAAAATACAATAGAGAAAATCAACAAAACTGAAAGCTGATTCTTTGAGAAGATCAATAAAAATGGCAAACCTCTAGCTAGACTAACAAAAGAAAAAAGATAGAAAATGCAAATAAATACAATAAAAAATGAAGAGGGAAGTTATGACTGACCCCACAGAAATAAAAAGGATCATAAGAGGATATTATGAGACACTGTGTGCCAACAAACTAAACAACCCAGACTAAATAGACAAATTCCTGGGAAGGCAAAAACAACCTACACTGATGCTACATGAAGTACAAGAACTTAACAAAACAATCACATTTAAAGTGATTGAATCCATCATTGACCAGAAGTCACATGTGAATTCTACCAAGCGTTTCAAAAAGAATTAACACCAATCTTGTTTAAACTCTTCCAATAAATTGAAGAGGAGGGAAAATTACCCAACACATTTTATGAAGTCAACATCATCCTAATACTAAAGCCGGATAAAGACACTACAAGGGAAAAAAATTACAGACTAATCTCTTTAATCATCATAGATGCAAAAATTTCTCAACAAAATACTTGCAAATCAAATCCAACAGCATAACAAAAGACTTATACAACATGACCAAGTAGGATTTATCCCTGTTATGCAAAGCTGGTTCCACATGAGAAAATCAGTCAACCTAATACATCACATTAACAAACCAAAGGGAAAAAACTACATGATCATCTCAATGAGGTAGAAAGGGCATTCGACAAAATCCAGCATCCTTTTTTGATAAAAACACTTCAAATAAAAGAAATAGAAGGAAAATCCCTCAATATGATATAAGGCATATATGCAAAATCTACAGCCAACATCATACTCAATTGGGAATGTTTGAAAGTATTCCCTTTAAGATCAGGAACAAGATAAGGATGCCCACAGTCACCATTGTATTAGAAGTTCTAGCTAGGGCAATTAGGTAAGAAAAAATAATTAAAGGCTTCCAAATAGGAAAAGAGGAAGTAAAAGTCTATTTGCAGATTATATGATTCTATATTTAGAAAATTCTGACATGTCTACCACAAAGCTACTTAGGCTAATAAATGAGTTCAGCAAAGTGGCAGGATACAACATGAGCATGCAAAACTCAGTAATGTTTTTGTACACTAGTACTGAACAATCTGAGGAGGAAATCAGGGGGAAAATTCCATTTACTATAGGAGCAAAGACTCAAATACCTAAGAGTTAATTTAACCAAAGAAGTACAGGACCTATATGTATTAAAGGAGAAGAGTAACATGGGAGGAATTTCACTGCTTGACCTTGAAACATATTACAAAGCTGCAGTGGTCAAAACATCATGGTACTGGCATAACGATAGACATATCAATCAGTGGAATAAAATTTAGAGTCCAGAAATAAACCCTCACCTGGATGGTTAACTGGTTTTTGACAAACCTAACAAGTCCAGGTAAACGGGACAAAAGAGTCTCTTCAACAAATGGTGCTGGGAGAACAGGATATCTATAACCAAAAGAATGAAAGAGGACCCCTATCTCACTCATTATTCAAGAATCAACTCAAAATGGATCAAAGACCTAAATCTAAAAGCCAGAACCATAAAACTAGTAGAAGAAAATGTAGGGAAATATCTTGAAGAGCTTGTGGTAGTGGTGGTTTCTTGGACCTTAAAACAAAATTATGTGCAACAAATGAAAAAATAGATAAATGGGACTTCCTCAAAATTAAACACTTGTGCACCTTCCAGGACTTTGTCATAAGCAGCTGACTCAATGGGAAAGAATATTTGAAAATCACATCTGATAAGGATTTAATATCCATGATGTATAAAGAAATGTTACAATTCAATAATAAAAAGACAGATGATCCAATTAACAAATGGGCAAAAGACTTCAATTCATATTTGTCTGAAAAAAAAAATAGAAATGGCAAAAAAAAAACACCTGAAAAAAATGGTCAACATCACTAATGATTAGGGAAATGCAAATCAAAACTACAAATTGGATAAAGATGAAAGGTATCCTAAAAATGAGTCTTTAAATTTCAATACTATCTTGCAATTGGTTATGATGTATAAAAGAAATCACAAGTAGAATTAGTTCAACAGCTGGAAAAAAAAGAAAACATCACAACAATGTTTCTAATAAAAGAGTTTTAGTTGTATATTTAATAAACAAAAGTGCTCAATTTGTTTTAAAGTAAAAACTTACTAGAAACTGTAACTAAGAGTTAGGATCATTATATAAATAACTTTATATAATAAATCAGTAAAAGAATAATATCTGAAATAGTTGTAACTGGGTTGATCTAGCCTGTGATGGTAATCTTAGACTAAATTATCTTTTTTATGCTTATGTCAACTCTAGCTTCACCCTTGTGTATGCTTGCTATAGTATTGGTAATTCTAAACTGAACTTACCTTTGCATATGGTTATTTTGAGTCTAGTTTCTCCTAGTATTGTGATGACAATGCTGAATTAAAATTACCTATTTATGGTTACTTCAAGCAAGCCTCATCCTCCTGTATGCTTGCCATTGTGATGGGAATTACAAACTGAGTTGTCCTTGGTTTATGGTTATTTCAGGACTGACCTCACCCTTGTGTGTAATTGCTCACCTTTGCACTGTTCTCCCATATTTCCATCCATGGCAACTTCTGCTCCCCATAACTTGGGGGAAGGCAGATATGAGACACTAGTGTCTCCTGTGCTTCCACTGGTGTTAATAACACTGCTTTCTCCCCTGATTGTCTAGGCATAGACTCCAATTTACCTACTCAATGGTAAGGCATAGAGGGGCCCCACAATCTTTGAGAAGATTGCTGCCTTGTAGAATTCTCAGTCATTAGGGTTGGGTGTCCAGTGGCCACCAGAGTCCTGTTATCTACAAGGACTGGTTAGTAAGAACCCCCCACTGTGAACAATGAACATTCTGAAAGCAGCAGGTCATAGGAGGAACCAGTTTGCCTGAGGTTTCAATGACCTCAGGGACTACATACTTCAATTTGCGTTTCTCATCCAAGGTCTGACACAGTCAAAATGGGAAGCAAGCAAAGCTCAGAAGTAAAGGAAAATGAAGATTGTATTTTAAAGCATTGGGATCAAATTGGTTATAAGCCAATAGCTAAAAAGAATGAAATTCTTGTGCAAAACTGCATGGTCACACTGCAGATTAGGATAATTAAAAATAGCCTTCATAGAGATCTTTTGAATGACATATTATTTTACAGTTAAGCTTATTTTGTAAGAGAATGAAAAGAATAAGTAACATTAGTGAGTTTTTGCCTTCGTGTCTAACTCTCTATTTGTATCTGCCTACTTATGCAGTATACATTGTACAGAGTATATTTTCATACATTAAGATGGTAATATGAATTTAACAAATGAAAATTCTTAAAAGAGCTCTGTTCAAATTGCTAAAAGTTAAAATAAATGCTTATATATAAATAAATATTCCTAGAGGTTAAATTAGAGAATCAAAGCAAGATGGAAAGGTCATATAGAAATCTGAATATAGAAACTATTGAGAGTAAAATGCTTTTTCTAAGCCCCTTGAAATACCCAGCCCCCCATGGCCTCCTTTTCTTTGCAAGGACTATGGGGGAAGGGCTAGATCTGACAAAATAGGGAAATGTAAGTTTAAGTGATATCTCTTTCTACTGTGCTGGGAAATTAAGAGTTATAGTTTGTCTTGAAATTCCCCAAATTAAACCTTTAACACACTTATAATGAGAGTAATTAATAACCCAATTCCAATTTTCAGAAAGTCGAGAAAAAGTCATTGAAAGCTATGGAAATACCTTCTCTAATTATCATCAAAACAAATTAAACAACTATAATATAGGCCAGAACCTGGCCATCATTATGCTTTTAAGATTATTCACAATGTTAAAATTTTATTAAAGATAAAAGAGGTTTTAGCTTACTGTGAAGGAAGGATAAAGGAACATTTCTTTCATTAAATATAATGGTTTCAATGTTATTTAGCTTGAGGGTAATCTCTCTAGATTTATAGGATACTAATAAAATGCATTAACATGAAATGCATTAAATCTTTAAGATGATGAAAATTATAAGTTTCTGTTTAATGAAATTAAGTTAAAGAAGGAAAGGAAGTTTTATCCGAATGTGAAATTACTAGTATTCTCAGAAAAGAATGCAGAATGTAAGAAAAAAACTTAAATGGATAAAATAAATTTCATTTGTTGCTAACTATAACTTAATAAGCTTATTTAAAAGACAGAAACTACTCTATGTAGTATGGTTGATATAGGACTTTTGCAAAAGCTTTTTCTAATTTGAAATATTTAAATTGCTAATTCCAGGAAGCCATTATTATGTAAAAATCTAAATAGATATTTATAATGAAAAGTAACTTCATAACAGGGAAACCTCTCAGAGGCTCCCTCAATCTGCACATTTAAATGGTGGTAGGGGTAAGATAATCTTGATTGCATTGGGAATTAAAGGTTTTCATAAACTAATGTAAAAAGTTTTTCATAAACTACTAAAGTAAAATACCTTTTAATTAACATAATCATGGCAAAAGCTAGTAGTAAAAAGTAAAGTTCTAAAAATAGTTTAGTTCATTTAATATGTTACAAACTGCTTTAGAAATATTTAGAAAGTGTATAAAAATGAAAAGAGATGGATTGTGGGAAGATGGCATTGGAATAATAGGTAGGGCTCAATGTTCTCACAAAAACAATGGAGAAAGAGCCAAAAGCTCTCTGTGGTACTAGCATTGGGCATCAGCAGAGCAGGACACTGTTACACAACTCCCAGGAGGGTGAGGGTCAGGAAATGAAGAACACAAAACAATAAATATGACTTGCCAAATCCCTGTGGTGGCTAAGAAGGGCTCCCAACACCAACCCCAAGAAAATAAACTGGGGTAAAACCTTGTCTCACTGCAGCTGATTGAGAGGGGAACAGACATCTTCCTTTCTGACAGCTGTTACAAGGGAAATGGGAGCAGGAGATGGGGGGTTTCTTTTCAGTGAATTTGTTCAGGAGAACCGCTTTGAGTCTATACTCTGGCCAGACAAAACATAGCATAATGGAGATTAAAATGTCACTGTGGAAAGGGGCACCAATGAGTGCCATCTGAATTTCTGAACTGTAAAAGACAGGAGAACAGAAGGATGGAGAATGGAAATAAAAGGAACATGTATCAGGGAATTGAATGACAATGTGACATGTACAAACATTTAAATGATAGATATCCCAGAAGGAGAAGAAAATTGAAAATGGGCAGAAAGAATACTTGACGAAATAATGGCCTCAAATTTCCCGACCCTTATGAAAAACATAAATATCAATATCAAAGAAGTTCAACACATCCCAAACAGCATATATCTGAATAAACCTATCACAAGACACATTCTATACAGAATTCTGAATGCAGCAAGAGAAAAGCAAACCATCACATACAAAGGAAACTCTATAAGTTTAAGTGCCAACCTCTCATCAGAAAACATGAGGGAAGAAGAAAGTGGTATGATGTATTTAAGGTACTTAAAGAGAAAAACCACCAGCCAAGAATTCTGTATCCATGAAAAGTGGCACTAAAAAAATGTGGGTGAGTTCAAAGTCTTTACAGACAAACAAGAACTGATAGACTATGTTACCAAAAGATTAGAATTATAAGAGTTATGAAAGGGAATGCTGAAGCTTGAAAGGAAAAATCAAGGGCAAGATGTTTAGAGAAGAGTGTAGAAAAGAAGATAATTATGAAGGGTAAAATAAAGGGTAAAAGATAGACAAAAAATGATTTTACAACATAGAGCCAAAGGATAAAATGAATGAAATAAGTAATGCATTTATAGTAATAATATTAGATGTTAATGGCTTGAACACCCCAATCAAAAGAGCAAAGTCATGAACAGACATCTGCACACCTATGTTCATAGAGGCATTATTCACAATAGCCAAAAGTTGGAAATACTCTGGTGTCTATCACCTGATGAATGGTTAAAAAATTGTGGTTTATACACATGATGGAATATTATGCTGCAGTAGAAAGAAATGAAGATGTGAAGCACATGACAACATGGAAGAACTGGGAGGATATTATATTGAGTTAAGGAAACCAGACACAAAATGACAAATACTGTATGATTGTGCTAGTATTAAATAAATACTTTGAGTAAACTCATGGATTTAGTAATTAGATTATAAGTCCCCAGAAAATAGAAGGAGGAGAGTAGAGAATGGTAAGCTAAGGGTAAATCATTGCAGAATTGGTAAAAACTTTGTAAAAGTTGCTTGTAAAACTTTGGAAATGAATAGAAATGGCTAGATCATATTATAGTGTTTGTAACTAGCAGTAATATTGCATGAGTGTAACAGTGGTTGAAGGGGAAAGTCTAATGTCATGTATATTACTATAACAAAGGCTAAAAACTGTAAAATGGGACTCTATAAGATAGTAAACCTCATGTAAAACACCAATATGGATATTGTGTATATGACTGAATTTACAAAATACAAATGCCAATATACTAGAGAAAAGGAAAAAGAATAGCAGGTGTATATGGCAAGGGAAGCATAGAGAGATTGAGTGGTGATGAGTTTTGGTTGTTTGGATTTTTTGGATTAATTATTATTATAAAATTGAAAGTGCTCTAAGAATGATTGAAGTGATGAACGTACACATATGTGATTACACCGAATACCAATGACTGTACACTTTGGAAGGATTTATGCCTTATTAATATGTATCAATAAAATTGACTTCTTAATTTTAAAAAGACTTAGATAGAATGTATAAAAAAATTATGAACCATCTCTTTGTTGTCTACAAAGACTCACCTCAGAAATAAGGACATAACCAGGTCAAAAGTACAAAACTGGAAAAAAGATATTCCATGCAAATAGTAACCAAACAAAGAGCTGTAGTAGCGATACTAATATCAGAAAAAATATATTTTAAATGTAAATTTGTTATAAAGGATGAAAAGGTCTTTATATATTATATGTTGTATGTTATATGCCATGTCATATGTTGTATGTTATATATTATATATTACATGTCATATATTATATATATTAATAAAAGGAGTAATTCGCCAAAAAGAAATAACTATACTAAATATTTATGCACCAAACCTGAGTGCCCCAGGATACACAAGGAACATATTGGCAAAACAGAAGCGAGAAATAAATATCTCTACAATAATTTTCGAGATTCCAATACACAATTCTCTGTAATGGATGGAACATCTGGACAGAGGATAAATAAAGAGAGAACATGAATATTCTAATAAATGAATAAGTGAACTATATATAACAGTCATGTATACAGCATTGCACCACAAAGTAGTGGTATATACTATTCCTTTCAAGTGCTCCAAGATAAACCATATGTTGGGTCACAAGGCAAGTCTCAAAAAATATAAAAAGAGTGAAATCATTTAAAACATTTTCTCTGATCATAGCAGAATGAAGCTGGAAATCAATTATGGATTGAAAAAGGAAAAATTCAAAAATTTATGGAGATTAAACAATACACAGTTAAATAATCAGTGGGTCAAAGAAAAATTGCCAGAAAATTCAGCAAATATCTTGAGATGAATGAAAATGAGAACACAACATATAAAAACCTATGGGACACTGCAAAGGCAGTGCATTGAGGGAAATTTAAACCCTACAATGCATACATTAGAAAAGAAGAAAAAGCTAAAATTAGAAATCTAATGGCATATCTGGAGGAACTAGAAAAAGAGCAGCAAACTAATCCCAAATCAAGCCAAAGGAAAGAAATAGTAAAGATCAGAGCAGAAATAAATGAAATCTAGAATAACAACAACAAACAACAATTAAAAAACAAAACAATAGAGAAAATTAACAAAACCAATAGTTGGTTCTTTGAAAATATTAACAAAATTGAAAAACTCTTAATTGGACTGAAAAAGAAAAAAGGGAAAAAGAGAAGACACAAACAAATCAGAAATGACAGGGGGGACATTACCACTGACTCTGCAAAACTGAGAGGGCATAAGAGGATACTATGAACAACTGTATGCCAAAAAACTAGAAAATGTAGAGCAAATGGACAAACTCCTAGAAACACACAAACCACTTACACTGACCCTAGGAGAAATAGACCTCAGCAAACCTATTATAAGTGAAGTAATTGAAACAGTCATCAAAAAACTTCCGAAGATGAAAAGCGTAAGACCAGATGACTTCACAGGTGAATTTTACCAATCTTAAAAAGACAATCTAATACCAATCTTGCTCCATATTTCTGAAAAATTGAACAGGAAATAATTCTACCAAATTCATTCAATGAAGACATCATAATCGTAATATCAAAACCAGGTAAAGTACCAGTATCTCTAATGGATATAGATGGAAAAATCCACAACAAAATACTTGCAAACAGAATCCAAAAGCACACTAAAAGAATTATGCACCATGATCAATTGGGTTATATCCCAGGTATGAAAGGGTTCTTCAACACAAGAAAAACAATTAGTGTAATAAACCACATAGATAAATTGAAAAAGAAAAATAACATGATCCTCTTCATTGATGCAGAAAAGGCATATGACAAAAATTAGCACCAAACCTTGAAAAAAAATTCCAAAAGATAGGGATAGAAGGAAGCTTTCTCAATATGGTAAAGTGCATATATGAAAAACCTGCAGTCAGTATGGTGAAAGAATGAAAGCTTTCCTGCTGAGATCAGGAACAATACCAGGATGCCCACTGACACCATTGTTATTCAATATTGTGCTAGAGGTTCTAGCTGGAGCAATTAGGCTAGATAAAGAAATAAAAGGCACCTAAATAGGAAAGGAAGAATTTAAACTTTCACTATTAGCTGATGAAATGATTCTATATCTAGAATCTCCTGAAAAAATTCAAAACAAATCTATGAGATCTAATAGATGAATTCAGCAAATTTGTGAGATACAAGATTAATGTGCAAAAATCAATAAGGTTTCTATATACTACTGATGTGCAATCAGAGAAGGAAATCAGAAATAAATTCCATTCATAATAACAACTAAAACAATCAAATATTTAGGAATAAACTTAAACAAAGACATAAAGGATCTGTATTTTTAAAGCTACAAAACATTGCTAAAAGACTGAAGAAGACTAAAATAAACCGAAGGATATTCTGTGTTCATGGTTTGGAAGATTAAATAGCATTGATGTCAATTCTAACCAAGTAGATTTATGTATTCAATGTAATCCTAATAAAAATGCAAACAACTTTTTACTGTAATGGAAAAATCAATTACCAAATTTATTTGGGAACTTAAGAGCCCCTGAAGAGCCAAAAAGATCTTTAAAAAGAAGTATGAAGATGGAGTACTCTCATTTTCAGATGTTAAAGCATATTACTTAGCTACAGTGGTAAAAACAGCATGGTACTTGCATAAAGACAGACATATTGACAAATGGAACCAAATCAAAAACTCAGAAATATACCCTCACTTCTACAGTCAAGTGATTTTTGACAAGCTGTTTAAGCCCACCCATCTGGGCCAGAAAATTCTATTCAAAAAAATGGCGCTGGAAGAACAAGATGACCATATCCAAATGAATGAAATGGGACTCTGATCTCACACCTTATTCAAAAATAAACTCAAAATGGAACAAGGACCTAAACAAATGAGTGGCAAGAATAAAAATCCTAGAAGGAAATGTAGGAAAATATCTTCAATATCTTACAGTAGACAGTACTTTCTCTAACCTTAAACTTAAAGCATGAGCAATGAAAGAAAAATAAATAAATAAATGGGACCTCCACAAAATTAATCACTCAAAGGACTTTGTCAAAAGGTAAAAAGGCAGCCAATTCAATTGGAAACAATATTTGGCAGTCACATATCTGATAACGGTTTATTATTCGTGATATACAAAGATATCATACAACTCAATTATAAAAAGACAAACTACCCAGTTAAAACCTGGTAAAAGACTTGAAAAGACAATTGTCCAAAGAAGAAATATAAATGGTGAAGAAACACATTAAAAAATGTTCAACATCACTGATTAGGGAAATGTAAATTCACACTACAATGAGATATCATTTCACACTTATTAGATTGGCTGCTATTAAAAAGTTGGAAAACTGGTAAAAGTTGAAGAGTATGTGGAAAGCTTATTCATTGCTTTTGGGAACATAGAATGGTACAGTCACTATGGAGAACTGGCAGTTCCTAAGAAAGCTAAATATAGACTTGATGTAAGACCTGGCAATATCATTACTATTTATATACCAGAAGTATTGTGAGCAGAGACTGTACAGATGAATGCCCACTGATGTTGATAACAGCCTTATTCATGATAAAAGAGTAAATGTATCTATCACATCTCTGGATAGGCTCCTGAAGTGGATGGAAAGTAAGTTGCAATTTCACACTCCTGCAGCAGCCAGCAATGGGTCAATATAACCAGATTTGCAATGGACATTGTCTCCAGATTGGCTGTGTTTCATAGTGCTGAAGGGTGCTATCCATCAGGCTAGTGAATGACTGAAACTTCCCTCCAATAGTGTTGCAGCATGCTGGCTCTGTGAAAGGCATAATAAATGGATCAGTAATTACCAAAGTGATGTGAGTAGAACTTAAACACAATTGGCATTATAGCCTTCTCCCATGGAGAGACAACATGCATGGTATTGCAGAACTGGACCTTAGATCTATTAACTGTGGTTCAAACAAGAACTTGTGCATTAACTATTATTAAGTGCTGTACCTACATACCTGATGAATATGAAAGCTCTTCTAGCCTAGATCATATGCAGAGGGATATTGAACATGTTAAAAGTCTTGGTAAACTTAATTCATTTTCTAAGTAACTAATGAATGTGGTGTTAAATAAAAGGATGGCTCTCTTAAACACTGTCTTAATTTTGTTTGACATATGTTTGTTTTGTTGTTGCCTATATTGTCTTTGTGAGTTTATGTCTAGGACAGTGCTTATCCGCATACCTTTCACAGCTGTCCAACCATAACCTCTGCTGTGGGAACTGGGGTTAGCTGTTTATACAAAACCCAGCAGGTCTACCACTATTTCTCCCTAGAGTTAACCAATGGCATAGAAGAAAATAGCCATGCCTTAGAAGCTCTTAGACAACAAATAAACTCCTTAGCTGCCATGGTGCAGGAAAATCTGCAAAGCCCTAAACATGCTAACAGTCGCATATGGAAGAATCTGCCTGTTCCTCAAGAAGCAATGCTGTTTTTCTATAAAGTGCTCAAGAATAGTCCTAGAAAACATTTGAAACCTACAAGATTAAGCCCATCAACTTCAGGAGGATGTAGCCTCTGGGGGCACCTGGACTTTCTCACTCCCATGGACCAGTATGTCATGGCTGGCCCCACTTTTTGGGGACTGCTTACCACCATCTTCTTTATCCTTTAAGTAGGATTATGTATCTTCTAAATTCTAATTAAGTTTATTTCTTCCAGAATCAATGACTTTCAGAACAAGGTACTTGTTACACAGGGTTTTCATCTAGTTTCAACCATGATGCTGGACCTGCCTTTCCTCATCCTCATTGGAATATCCAGAGAGTTTCACACCCCATTCAGCACACATCTGGTAGACCACATCCAGGCTACCATGTGGGATAGGACCTGCATTGACATATTAGTACCAACTATAAGTTCCCAAAGATGTGAGCTTTATATAAATCTTGTCAATTCTCAGCATCTTTACAGATTTCTCTTTACTCAGGAAAACTTGAGAGGCAGAAATCCAATGATCCTGATTAATCTTCTGATTCCTACCTGATTGGCATGGAAGTAGCAAGAGCAGGGTCTCAGTCAAACTTGACTTGTATTTTTATTAGTTATATATACACAATGTATTACTCTTATATTTACTGAAACATCTTAACTCTTTTTAATGTTTCAAAATTAACTCACTTGCTTATGTTTTACAGAAAAAACATGAATTTTTAAAAACTTTTCCTTTTAAGCATTCTAATTCCATATAGTTTGCAAGAGGTCCCTTATTTTTTGCCAACACTTATTTTACTCCTAACCTCTTTTCCAGCCTCCATAACTGGTGGTAATTATTTTCATTCCCTATTATTGAAGGGAATCACTCAATCAACTGAAAAATAATTCTTTTAATCCCAAATACAAATATGTTCTTTTGAATGAATAAATGGGCTCTAAACTGCTTGACTTCTAGGCTTACATTCCACACTGCATTTTTAATATTTAATTCTATAATATATCAGGAGGTCTGAAACATAAATTTTTATTTTTTATAAAATTGGTTATTTTTATTTTACATATATACTTTTACCTATACATTGTTGTCTGATTTGGCACCTGGGATTTACCTGTAACTCATCAGTTCTGGCCATCCCATACAACCAATACAGAATCAATTAGATTCTATCCATTCCAAATATACTATGACTGACATCTCTGCTTCAATCCCAATCTTCACCAACATAATGGGTTTTGAGGAGACTCCTTACCTCTACTGTTACTTCTGTCCAGTCAGTATACATTCCTTAGTCATACTTATTTCTCAGTGGCAGACTTACCTATAGCATTACCTGGTAAAGTTTTTTGTGGCACTGTTACTTAAGGAGACATTTCACACCCATATACTGGACAGAAGAACTGAATGATTTGAGTCTTGCCCTCTCATTCAGAATCATTTTAGACATAGTTACATCCTAGAGTACAGGGTGCTTGATAACATTTATTTGTTTTCATATATGATTTTTCTTTTCTTTTGTAGGTGATTTCTTTATGAAAAAGGAGAGTGATTTATTATTTCTCTATATGCAGTGATTTGCAGTGCCCAGTGTAAAGTATGGGCTACAATAATGAATTAAGAATGAATCCAATAAAAAACATTGTCAAAATGCCCTAAACATGCCCTATGTTCCATCTATTCTATTCTAACTCTCCCTTCCCTTGCAACCTATGGTAACAAATAAGTGTCAATTTTTAAAAAATAAGGTTCGTAGTTTCAGGCAATAATATTGAGGGCTTGACACATTGGTCTTTTTTCTTTTATTACTCACTGTCTATATTCTCAAGATATTCTTTCCCCACTAATATAAAACATAGGAGGACTCCACAGGATGGAAGCTAAATATTTTCTTGTTTATTCGTGTGGGTTTCCACCATATGAGATAACACATTTTTCCCTTCAGACATTATGCATTTTGTTCATAGGGTTTGTCAAAATGAGCCCATTACGTGTTTTCCACCTGCAGGAATGCTAAAGTTCATAGTCACAAACCATCCAAGCACTCATTAATACTATATTATGTAATAAGGTCATTATGTTTTTTCAAAAATAGTTATATTCATGGATTTTTTATGTTGTTCTGAGACTTTTATTCACCCTTTCTTCTCCATAGATCCAGAGAAGGGAGATTAGAGCAGAACTGGAGAGCTAAGTCATCACATTCTTTAGTTAATTCCCCAAACTGTAATTCACTCTTAGAAATATGTATGCATATGTATAGGTATGTATATGTGTATATATAACTAATAAAAATACAAGTCAAGTTTGACTGAGACCCTGCTATTGCTACTTCCATGCCAATCTGATAGGAATCAGAAGATTAATCAGGATCATTGGATTTCTGCCTCTCAAGATTTCCTGAGAAGAGAGAAATCTGTAAAGACACTGAGAAATGACAAGATTTATAGAAAGCTCACATCTTTGGGAACCTATAGTTGGAGAGATGTCAATGCAGGTCCTATCCCACATGGTAGCCTGGATGTGGTTTACCAGA
>JAQZBX010066468.1:0-16111 GCA_029593785.1 Cabassous unicinctus
CAGCAAGGGGGGGATAAATAAAATAAAAAAAAAGACATTACTTACTTCATCCATTTTATCCTTTGGTTTTCCATTGTCATATCTTGCTATTGTCTGTCTTTTTACCTTTCAAGTTATCCTTCCTAAAAATCTTCAGTTCTACACTCTTCTCCAAGTATCTCACCCTGGTTTCTTCCTTTCAAGCTGCAGCACTCCCTTTAGTATCTCTTGTAATTCTGGTCTTTTGGTAACATACTCTCAGTCTTTGTTTCTCTGTGAAGACTTCAAACTCACCCTCATTTTTGAAGGACAGTTTTGCCAGACACAGAATTCTTGGTTGGGAATTTTTCTCTTTCATTACCTTAAATACATCATACCACTGTTTTCTCACCTCCATGGTTTCTGATGAGAGATCAGCACTTAATCTTATTGAGGTTCCCTTGCATATGATGCTTTGCTTTTCTCTTGCTGCTTTCAGAATCCTCTTTATCTCTATATGTCATTCTGAGTAGTAGGTTCTGAGAGTAGGTTTGTTCGGGTTTATTCTGTTTGGGGTGCATTGTCCTTCTTGGATATTGATATTTATGTCTGTCATAAGAGTTGATAAGTTTTTGGTCATCATTTTGTCTAATATTCTTTCTGTCCTTTTTCCATTTTCTTCTTCTGGGACACCGATAATGCATATGTTTGTGTGTTTCCCATTATCATTCAATTTCTTGAGACCCTGTTCCATTTTTTCCATTCTTTTCTCTTTCTGTTCTCCTGTCTTCAAGTTCAGATGTTCTGTCCTCGATATTACTAATTCTGTCTTCCATCTATCCAAATCTGCTGTTATATGCCTCTACTGTATTTTTAGTCTCATCCATTGTGTCTTTCATTCCCATAAACTCTGTTACTTTTATTAGGCTTTTAAATTGCTCTTTATGCTCACCCAGTGTCTTCTTAATATCCTTTATCTCTTTAGTCATATTTTCCTTTAATTCTTTGAATTGATTTAGGAGATATGTGTGGTTATCATTGATCAGTTGTCTTAAATCCTGTATCTCATCAGGATATTTGGTTGGTTCTTTTGGTTGGGCCATCTCTTCCTGTTTCTTAGTATGGCTTGTAATTTTTTGCTGATGTCTAGGTATCTGAATATGTTGGTGAATTTACTCTGATGGTCAATTTCTGTTTCTTGCCTAGTCGTTTTGTTTCCTGGATTTTCTTTGATTTTTGGTTCAACATATTCTGAGTCTTTAAAATTGCCCAGCTTAAGTTGTCAAATTGGGCCAGGGACTCCCTAATGGGGTGCAGATCTGCTCATAGGGTTTTGGGACAGGAGAGACCTAAAAGTGGATTTTCTCCTTGCAGTTTCCTGGCTGGCCAGCAGGTAGTGCTCGTCAGAAAATCATTCCATGGAGGTGTCTGTTTCAGCCTCCGCTTTCCTGTGATTCTGAGCCGAGATTTAAAGCAGGCTCTGCTGGCTCAATTCACTGAAGAGAAATCACTCTACGCCCTCCACCACACTCTCCCTCTTCCCAGGGAAGAAGACATCTTTTCCCCTCTTAGTTAACTTCAGTGGGCCATGAGTTTTATTCAGGCTGTATGCTGTGAGGGTGTGTGATGGGTGCTGTTCCCGGGTGCCATGGGGATTAGTAACTCTCAGTTGGCATTTCGGCTTCTTCATCTCTCTGTCCTTGCCCTCCTAGGTGTTGTGCATCACTGTCCTTGTGTGCTGACCCCCAAAGCAGGTCCCTTGGACAGCTTTTTGCCCTTTTTCCATTGTCTTTGTGAGAGAATTGAGCCCTGCCTGCCTACTCCAATGCCATCTTCCCAGAAAACCTATCCCACTTATTTTTTAATTAAATAATATATATATATATATATATAACATAAATATGTTTTGCTGTTTATGACTGTTTTTAACTGTATGATTCAGTAGAATTACTTTTACAATATTTGCTACTATCACTACCATCCGTTATGAAAACTTTTCATTACCCCAAACAGAAACTCTGTATTCTGTTAAGCAGTAATGCCCCTCTCTTTAGTCCCTGGTAAACTTTAATCGACTTTTTGCTCTCTATGAATTTGCTTATTGTAGATATTTCATATAAGGTGAATCATAAAACAGTTCCTCTTTTGTGTCTGGCTTATTTCACTTAGCATAATGTTTTTAAGGTTCATCCATGTTATAGCTTATATCGGAACTTCATTCCTTTCTGTGGTTGAATTATATTCTATTGTGTGTGTGTGTGTGTGTGTGTATGTGTATACCACATTTTGTTTATCCATTCACCTGTTGATGGACACATTTGGGTAGTTTCCATCTTTTGTATATTGTGACTAATGCTTCTGTGAACATTGATATGCAAGTTTCTGTTTGAGTCTCTTCTTTCATTTCTTTTGGGTATATACCTAGGAGTGAAATTGTTAGGTCATATGTAATTCTATGTTAAACTATTTGAGGAACTGCCAAACTGTTTTCCACACTTAATTTTTATGGGCAAGGGTCTTTGAAGTGTTGCTGGAGGGCAGTGCAGCAATCTGAGACCAAAATTATGGCAGTGCAGATACAGAGGAACAAAAGATTTTGAATCTTAAATGCTGGATATATCTTACTCACTTACAAATTTAAGCCCTCCTGAAGTACCCATATGTATTGACAGCTCCTCACTTTGCCATTTGTCTTGTCACTGCTTTATTAAAGATGGGTGCAAATGTGTTTGGAAAGACTTGATGTTTGATATAATGGTACAAGATGCCTGGGCAGGTGAGAAGGGTGTTATTCACATAGCCCTAATGGGCAGGAGAGTAGATGGCACAAAGAATAAGGAAAGGAAAGGGTCAAAAAAAAGCTAATTGTCTAAATTTCAGTGCCACTTGTACTTCTGTAATGTTTTACTGACTTATCATGTATGTGGTTGGGTACCAGAGTAACTGGAATTTTTCCTTCTTACCTTTTCAGACAGCACTTTTAAACATCGTATTAAGAGATTCATTTGCAGCTCCTGAGAAGGATATTTTCCTAGCCTTGTTAAACTGGTGTAAGCACAATTCAAAGGAGAATCACGCTGAAATCATGCAGGCTGTGCGTTTACCTCTGATGAGCCTCACTGAACTCCTGAATGTTGTGAGGCCTTCAGGACTGTTGTCTCCTGATGCCATTCTGGATGCAATTAAAGTACGATCAGAGAGCCGGGATATGGACCTTAATTATAGAGGCATGCTCAGTAAGTACCTATTTATCCTAAACTTACCCAGTTTTTTTTGTATCTTATGCCAGTCTCAGCTACAAAACTATAGTGCAGATAAGCATAGTATGCATTGGTTTATGAACATAGAGCTCTCTTCCTGTGGAATGTCTTTCCCTGTCATTCCTCAGTTAATTCCTCCTGAGATTAGCCTTTGTAGACTCCAAAACAGGTATTTTTTGCAATTCCTAGGCAGATTTCTCCAGCTATTCCCTAGAATATCAGAAATAGATACTTTTCTGAAATCTTCTTCACATACCTTTCCTCCCTCCCTCCCTCCCTCCCTCCAAATCCATTCTGAGTACATGCTGTGTACTTATTATTATTTTAGGTACCATGGGTGTGGAGAGTCTAAGAATAATAATAATAGATAATACTTAGCATTTCAAACACTTATATGGTAATTTTGCTTATTAATAAAAATAACAGCAATTAACACTTGTAAGTGCTTACTATGTGTCAAGCTCATCTTATTCTTACAACAACCCTTTGAGGCAGGTACTATTATTGGCTCTTTTTTTTTTTTTTTTTACAAATAAGGAAACTGAAGCACAGAGAGGCTAGGTAAATTGCCCAAAGTCACACAGAAAGATGTGGAGCTGAGAGTCAAATCCATGTAGTTAAGCTCCAGACGCTGTGTAATTAATCACTAAATTATACTACCTAAATGCAAATCATGTTCTCTGCCTTTAATCCTTTTAATTTCATTGTAGAAATAGGATGTACTCCTATGAAAAATTAAATGAAGCAGTGTTCAAGATGGATATGTACTGTAGAATTTCAGAAAGAGGATTGGCTTGGAGTGATTGAGGGAAATTTCATTGAGGTTATGAAGCTTGAGATGGCCTTGACGTTTGATTTGGATGCATCAAGGTGGGGTGCATTTTACTTGGGAAGACTGGTGAGGTTAATATACAGAAGTTAGAGTATATGAGGGATTGTGAATAGCATAGAAGGCTTACCTTGTATAAAAGTCAGCTCGTGCCAAATCATGGAAGTCTTCAAAAGCTTGATTGGACTTTTCCTTATACACGGTGGGGAGCTGCTTTTGGAGAAAGGGAGTGTCATTAGTACAGTGGAGATTTTGAAATATTTGGAATAGGGAAAAACTAATTTCAGGGAGACCAGTGAGGAGGTTATTTAATCTGTGCACCATTGATACAACCTCAAACTAGACTGGTGGTAGGGAAAGGGAAAATGTTGGATGTTTACAAGGGATATTATGGGGAAAAAGGATTAGATTTTGGTGGTTCATAGAAATTTAAATTCAGGGATTAAGTTTAGGAGAAAGTTAGCATATTTTGTTGAATCTAAGAAGCTAGAAATTCTAAAAGGTTTCATTACTTTATGTATCACTAAGAAAGGAAAAAATCCTGCCAATTAAACCATGACCCGCCATCATATCTACAGTCTAATTTCAGAAATGTTAAATTTTAGATTTAATGAAATATAGTTCTTTGGAGAAGATGCTGAATTTGTTTTTAGGTTTTTTGACTTTGAGGGATTTGAAGACAACTAAGTTTCAAGTTCTGTCTCTTGCTAGTCATTTACCTGACCAATCTCTTCCTTGACCATGGCTTCATATACTCTCTTGAAATGCTGGTTGATCATAAATAAATGTCCTTCTTTCCTGACTCAACAGATCTAGATTTCTATTTATTAGGCATAGAAGAAAAAGCATAGTTTTTGGAGCCCTAAAAATTTGATTTCAAATCTTAATTGTTGCTTACTAGTTGTATAACTCAGTATAAAATTAAAGAGTTTTAACTTTAGTTTTCAGATCTATAAAATAGGAATAATGTCAATCCTTTTATGAGGATTAATTGTGTTCAAATTATGAGGATAACATGTTCAAATTATGAGCGTAAGCGCAATACATGAAGCACTGTTATTATCCTTATATTATTATTATTGATGTGTTTCTTTCTTACCTCTTATGTCTGTTGTAGGAATCATCACTTTGATCACATTGCTTTAAGCATTTTTGTTTACTTGTCTTTGGTCCTTGGAGTCAGAGATGACCTTTGTAGGCCTTATTGATCTTTGTCTCCTCAGTATATTTAATGCACTGGATATCAGTAGCATATAAAAGGGACTTGGTGAATGCTTGGTGAATGAATAAGAGGAGAAATGTCTGATAGAAAGTGGAAGCATATTACTGGTGTTCAGGAAGCACTTAAAGCTGGTGCTAAAAGAGTTGAAACCTGGACTAGAGTAAAGAGAAGTAGAAAAGAAGGTCAGAGACTTATAGCCAGGCGGCTGAACATAGAGAAGGAAGAATTAGATAGGAAGCCTACAGGGATGGAGTAGAGTTACAGAGGCCAACAGAGAAGGGTATTTAATGATGATGGTAGGTCAAGGAAAATGAGAATTGAGAGGAGACTTTTGGATGTAAGTTGTGGTTAGTTGGTGAGTCATATGGGCAGAAACCTGACAGCACAGGGAGTTAGGTCATGAATGTTTGAAAAGCTAGTAGATACAATGTCTTGACCATTTGATTTGTGAGTTTGGGGTGAAAGGTAGTAGAGAAATAGTATAGTAGCTGGAGAGATCCAGGAAGAGATTGGAAATGCTAGAGAACTGGGCTAGTTGAGGGTCAGGCTTGGACAAAGAGTATGGAGTGAAGAGGGGTAATATAATTATAGGTTTTAAAAATCTTCATGGCTGGTGCTTCTCATATAAGCTTCCTTTTTTTTTTTTTTTAATTTCCCTTCCTGCCCTATGTTTGGTTTGAGGTGCTGGTAGGGCCCTAGAACTGGATTTGTTGTAGGGATAGGCTTGGTTCATTGCTACAGGAGAGAGAAAATGTTTTGGATACTTCACATAGTAACTGGTAGCTTGGAATTGATCAGCTGGTCAGTGTAGGTGTCAGACCTACATTATAATAAACCCATGAGATTACTTGGGAAAGGGAGCAATTAACCAGTTAATGCACACAGATAAACTTACTGTGGTAATTGCTCATAAATGTTAGGGTCTTTATTTTAGAATAATTTAGTGGGAGCCCAAGAAAGAGATTTTACAGATGTTTGGGATTGTTTATATAACTTCTGAACTTGAATAATGGTTAAATAACAAGTTGTTTTTCTGACTTTTTAATGATGTGAATAGTAAAATCAATAATAGCAAATAATAAAGAAGCAAATCATTTTTCTATCAAATCCTAAAATACAGGTTAATTATTTTCTAAGTAAATGTCATACAAACATATATATCATTATTTTCTTTTATCAAATCCCTTAACTATTAGGAAAAAAGGTGTCTAAAATTTCGGAAGCCTTCTGAGCTGAGATCTGGAAAGATAGGTCTGCTCATTTTGAAATTATTGACAGAATTTGGTTTGTTCTTCCTTGGGTGTAGGTTCTGTGCCCTTGGGGACTTTTCATGAAAATGTATAGAGGTTCTTTTTTGGCATTAGGGACCTGGACACTAATGTTTTTTCTTGGAGTTCATTATCATAGGTTACTGGAAGGTTTAATTCTTTAGCTGCATTTTTTTGAAGCCCTAATTAAATTAGAGAATTTTTCCTCTTTAAAAAAATGAAGATCCAGAGGATGTTTTTGGCTTACCAGTGATTGATAGTCTTTCTGGAAAGGTGGTTTAGACTAGTTTCTGCATATATAATGATGAGTATTTATTTATTCAACTGGGGAAAGGGAATTTACTTTTTTTTTGAGATTAATTTTTGCCTCAGAATATCTGAACTACTTATACTCATACCATTCTGCTAAAGTTTAGTTTTGCCTTAGCTATGGAGATACTTCTGCCTTCAAAGTTAGTGCTTTCTCTTTTCAGGCTGAGATGTACTTTGTTTTGTGTATGTCAGGTTTTAGACTTTGGGAAAAAGAACAGTATTTTCTTAGTTCTTGATGTTTATAGAAGGGAACACATCACAAATTCTAAGAGAACGAGTGAGAGAATGCGTGTGTGTTTTAAATCTGTCCTGTTTATGCATTCCTGTTTCCACAGTTTTCATTATTTCAAGCTGAGGGAGCATGCCATTGTGGTATTATAAAGTCTGAGCTTTTTGAGGACTGTAATTGTGTCATTTCACCTGTGTTTTCCCAGCACCTAGCACAGTGTCCAAATTTAGATTTTTGTAATAAATGACTGAATGAGTCTTTCCCTTGTCTCTAAACTAGAATTTAAAATTTATCTCACTTCTCACATAAGGACAGTAATAACAACAATAAACCTTTAAAGCTTATAAAAACCTCTCTGACTTATATTACTATTGTATCTTCCCTACTATAGTTTAAATTATGTTGGGAGGGGGTGGGGGGAAGTCTTCATCTGTTTTTCTTCCCGTTAGATGGTGAACTCCTTGAGGGCTGAGTCCAGCACTGTGCCTGGTACATAGTAGGCAGCTTATGTATTTATTCTTTTTAATAAACAGAGTGAGTCCCTTTCAGGTCTAATATGTTTTAATTCCATAACTTTTATAAATAACTTGCCTTAAGTTGCTGAGTGAAATCATTGCCTTAGCTGGAACCAAAATGCTGGTCTTCTCCATGCTCCAGCATAGGCCAGTTTTCCGGCCTGGGTGATTTTCTATTTTCATTGTGTGTGTTTGTGTACCAGTACCACCAAAGGGAGGAAGGAGGCTTGAAGAGGGTGGGGATTGTGGGGAAAGCTAAGGTAAGATAGGAGCTGTCGAGAAAGTCATTTGTAATGCCATGTTTGTTGCCAAGTGTTCAGAGAAAGGGAGGAGGAACCATGCTTTCTTCAGGGAAGACAGGATGGGAAAGTAGAAGATGATTGAAGTGAAAGAATTGAGTAATGAGATTGTGGTGGGTAGAGAACTTAAGTCCACATCCAAATGATCCATCAGAGGTGAGTCGACCATCTCGGCTTAGATGTAATAGAGAATCTGGTAAAAGATGATTAAGAACATAAAGCAATTAAAAAAGAGCATGAGCTAATTAACCCAGCATCACTCAGATTTTGACACTGTATAGCTAGGGGCAAGTTCTGCCCTATTTCTCCTTAGTTTTTCATTCTAATAATTGGCTCGTTTCTACCTAGCTGTGGCACTTAAATTTTTTCTTAATGTTTGTAAAATGCATCAAAAATTGCAAATGTGGAAAGAACTTTTATTGTGATCTACTCTCTTATTTAATCCCTACCACCTGATTTTTTTGAGTGCTCCTTTCTCTGCTGATAGGCAAATATAAGCTCTAAGAATATTTATGGTTTGAATTATTTTATTATAACTGGAATTTTCTCATGATCACTTTTGCTATTAAATTCATCACTTAAGTATAGATTTTTCACAAATGACTTGGAGTTGCAATTTTCTCCAGTGAGATATTCAGATTATAGTTACTATGAGAGAATTCCCCCTTTCTGAAGTGGAATGTTCTCCATTTTGAAGTAAATGATGCTCTCAGGGAATCTGTAATGAGAACGGTTAGAAAAATTCTTATGTACTTTTGAAATAAATTGCAAAAGAAGACTTAGACATGTGTTAGAAATTTCATTTCCATTTTAGACTTCAGTTACAATCACGTGGAACTCTTTGTGCCTGGTATATTATTCCTATGTTGATAAATGTCTAGAGAGACTCAAAGGGATAGCCTCAGTTTCTAAATCTGAAAGCTCAGTTTTTCCCTTTTGGCTTAGTCCTGGACTAGTGGAATCAGAACTGGAGGAGATGGCTTCGGTGGTCAGTAGTATCAGAGTTTGGGCCCCCACATTTTGTACTCAGCAATAAGGAACAAATGTTGACTTTTACCAGGTATTTATGCATCATTGATGTCTGAAAAGCATAGATTTGAAGCTAATCTCTACAGTAACTTCTGTTTGTTTGTTAGCTTGTAAAGTGTTTTACCTCTAGATTGAGGCTTCACCAGGGCAGGGCCTATCTCTGTCTAATTCACTGAGGTGTTTCTAATGCCTCGCCCAATACCTGATACAGAATAAGGTATCGTTTTTGATTGAATGAATGCTTTATACTTACATAGTACTTTAGCATCTCATTTCTAGTAAAAATCTTTACAATAATCCTGTGAGATAGATTGTGCAAAGTATTCTTATTTTTAGATGAGAAACAGATTCAGAGAGACTAAGAGGCCTTACTTGAGAGTAGTGAGTGGTAAAGTGAGTTTCAAACTTAGGTCTTTTCCCTTTAAGTATAACATTATTTTTCACAATGTCACGTTATCTGTTTTCTTTTCTCTGGGTTTTAGGCTACCTTAGAGGAAAGAGGTAGGAAGAAAGGAAAGGTATGGTCACTCCATTGGAAACCCTTGATAAGGGAGGTGGCTGAGCATTGTGTTAAGAGCAGGGCCCCTGGAGATAGACTGCCTGGGTTCTAATCTCAGCTCTGCTTCTTGCTGATTGTGTGACCATGGGCCAGTAAGTCCATCTAACTTTTCTCTGCTTCCCTTCCCCATCAGCTAAATGGACATAATAGTAGTTCTTAACTCAAAGGATTGTTATGAAGAATAAATAAAAGGAATTGATATTTGTAAAATGCTTAGAACAATGTCCTAAACTATGCATTATATAAGGCTTGCTAAATACATGAAAAAGTAAAAATGAAGTATATGGATTATCACCAGCCAGTAGAATTTAGGAAGGTATACATCTTTAGCATGTAGGCGTCTGGTGGTAAGAAGTAGAGTATGACTAGTGTTCCTCTGCTGAGTTGACGAGTCTTTTTCTAGTTAACCAACGCCATCCCCAACCCCAGCTTTTTCAGCTGCATTTATTGTCCTTTTCTGGAGCCACTTTCTTTCCCTGTCTTCATTTGAATTTTTAAAAAATCCACATTTTCCAAGAACTGTACAATGATGACTCACTCACGAACCTTTCCCAACAAGCCCAAATTTAGCTTGCCTCTATTTAAATCACATAGCCAAAGTATATATGAACTGTAAGAATTAAGTATTTACTTACAGTCTCTAAACTGGTTTAGTACTCTTATTGTGTGCTTTTTTTATATAGCTTTCATAACAGTAAGGCTGTTTTTCTTTAGGCTTGCTCTGTGCTTTACAGACATCTCATTTAATCCTTAAAAACAAGACAAAATAAAACAGAATAACATATAAGAGATAGGAAATTGAGGAGAATTGAGGTTCAGAAATGGTAATTTCCCCAAAGTGATGCAGCTGGTCCTAAGGTAGAGCCACTGTTTACACTCTGACTCTGAAGCTCAAGCTCTAACATCTGGGTTTATGCTGCCTGTCTTTTCTCCATGGAGAGTGTCAGTTTTAAAATGTCAGTACCTGGAGTACATGTTGCATATTTGTGAGGCATAGTTTACGTAGAGGACTTCAGAGTCCCAGGAACCATTGGCACTTAATAAATCTATTTGCTGTTGGAAAGGGGAGGGAGTTTAATATTAACCGTATTATTGATTTTGATGACAGACTGTCTGCATTTTCACTTTAAAAAATTCCCAAATGAGGTAAAAATATCTTTCTTTTAAAGATATTCTTGTATGTTAGCTAGATTGATTCGGCACATCCATACATGACTAACATCTATGCTGTATTGGAAGCTTTCTTGTTCTGTTGTTTTATGAGATGTCTGACCTGTCTGCTTTGTGTTTATGCATTGTCCTATGTCCAGATGGCAGGTATAGGTCATCTCACATGTTATTTTTGTCCAGTAGATATTAATAAAAACTACGAATAAAATGAACTCAGCAGAACTGATTTGTTTGTCCTAGTACATGTTTTTTTTCTAGCATTACTAACTTTTTCTAAATAAAATCAGACCCAGGCACTTTGTGCCAAGATAGTGATGTTAAATTTAGACTCTGGATGGTATCTTAATCCTCATAGACATTCCATATCCCTATCTCCATAGATATGTCTCTGCCATTTTTTAGATTAAATGGAGCTACTGGAAACAACTAGAATGTTAGAATTTTATCTTTTCCCCCCAAATATAGAATCATCTAAAAGTAACCATTAACCTTGTCTTTTCTGTTTTTAACTGTAGTACCAGAAGAAAACATTGCAACTATGAAGTATGGAGCCCAGGTTGTAAAAGGGGAGTTGAAGTCTGCTTTATTAGATGGTGATACTCAAAATTACGATTTGGATCATGGATTTTCTAGGCACCCAATTGATGATGACTGCCGTTCTGGCATCGAGATTAAGTTAGGTCAGCCATCTATTATCAATCACATACGGATACTCCTGTGGGACCGGGATAGCCGGTGAGTCATTAGCATAACTTGGAAACTGACATTATGTTTGACTGAAATGATCTAACTTTGTGATCATCTAATTTAGTTTTACAGAATTTGATGGTTTAGTTCTGTGTGATCACTTTGCTGTTTTTCTCTTGAAGTTAAGTTCTGGGACAAAAGTTAAAGGCCATTTTCCTTTAAATAATAACTTTTTTTCCTGTTTTTATAAAAGTAATGAATGAATACGTGTTCATCGTGGGAACGTCTGGGAAATAAAAATACAAAGAAAATAAAAGTTACTAGTAATCTTACCTGTTATTAATGTCTTTGAATATATCTAACCAGACTTTATTATGCATAATAACACACAAACTCACAACAGAAACCTGCACCCACGTATTTTACAAAATAGAGACGAAATGTACAAAAAAATAACTTCACTTTTTAATTAATTCATTGTGAATTTTTTACCCTTTAAAAAATATTCCTTGAAAATGTTACTTTTAATGGCTGTCTTATATTCTGCCATATAGGTTACTATTATTGATTTACTTGATTCCTTATTTTTAGATATTATAAAAACTTTTGAATACATGTTGTCATATGGATGAAGAAAAAAATTGTCTTTTAGTGTGTGGATAAATATTATCATCAAAACAAATTTGTAAAAGTATTTGTTGGATTCCAGCGTGGGAACCCACTCAGTTTAACAATGGCTACAGGATTCTGCTCTCCTCTGGCCACTGTGATACTTTTACCCAGTGCAGTTTCTAGGGTACAATAAGGATGGCAGTAGTAGTAGAGCAGTATGGGCTACCAGGAACACTCTCTCTCTCTTTCCTTACTGCTTATTTTTGAACTAAACTCTGCATACTCTGAAACTGGTGTTCCTAGATCCCACTTCTGCCCCTCTAGGTCTGGGAATGAAGGGCTTAATAGTCATGGTGATGACACCCTGCACATCTTGCAGGACAGTGCATTTCTCTTGTTAGCGCCACTGACCACCACCCTAGCCTTTTAGGCCACCTGAGCCAAAGTATGAGGGAAGCTTTATGAAATGGAAGCCAATGTTTGCCATATTCATGGAAGTTTGAGGGTCCCAGGTTATCTCTACTTGTTTCTTTTTTATTAAGAATACGTTTCCTAATTTTTATCTTTTGTGGTATAATTTGATGTTTTATTGGCAAAATGGGGCTTATTCACATAATGTAATTTTCAAGAGTCTCTGATTAGTGGTAACTGAATAATAATACTATTTATATAGCACTTTTCACTTTCATATGCTAGATACTGTTCTAAAAACTTTGCATATATTCACTTATTTAATAATGAAATTATTGTAAAAAAAATAAAAGTTTGATACATTTCAAACAGAAAGCAGTTATCATCATTTCCATGACGTTAAATATTTATAGGCCACTTTGTTTTAGTATGTGCTTTACATTCATGGGATTTAACATAGCCACATAATGTTCTTTTCTCATAGAAGTTGTTATCATTCTAAGCAAAGGTGAAAAATTCAGAATCTTAAGCCAAAAAGATTCTGACATGTGTTGTAAAATTATATCCTGCATTACTGATGACCTAGAGAGGTTCAATAAAAGGTTATAACCAGTTTGAGACTGAGCAATAAAATGAATGGGAGTGAGGGGACAGCAGAAAATGAGAGGGTGACACAAAATAAGCTGACCTTTTCTGGTCACAACTGTTGGTTGCAGGCTGACATTTATGGTCACCTAAATCTTCCGAGATTGTTCCTGTTGATATTACAGTTCAAGTAATAACTGCATCTCAAATTTAAATTTGGCTTATGACAGGGGAATATGGATTTGTTCAGTATGGGACCAGCATCTAATGGTCCAGGGCAGCTGACTAGGGGAGGATGATAGGCTATTTTCATTACTGCCGGATTATTAGCTGGCAGATTTTAAGTTGTACCCAAAAGAAACTTGTATTATCTCTTCACCCATGTCATTTATTTTCCTGCAGGCTGCATGTATATGTGGACTGTTAGGAGACTGAAGGGAGCAGGAGAAAAGCTAGCTTCCTTGGGGAACCATTCTGAATTGGCTTTCCTACTGAGAAGGGTAGGCCTTGAGCACCCAGGCCAGGGAAATCGCACTACTTCTCTGTTTTCTGTTTTCTCTGTCATGGCTTTATTAATCTGTTAATGAGGTATGAGAGAAGCATCCTAGCCCCATTTGAAAAGGAACAAATGTCTTGCATGCCTGATATGTGCCAAGCACCATGCTAGACCCAGGGGATCCAAAGATAAATATGGCCTGGTCCTTGTTCTTAAGCAGCTCATGATTTAGTAAGGGAGCCAGACGTGTTGAGAGAGAATTTCAATACATTGAGGCAAATGCTACCATTGAGAAATAGATACAGCTTTCATCGTTATCAGAATTTGATTATTACGAAAAATGTCATTAGGGAATTCTGTATTTTTTTTTGTACCTTTTAATGTTTTATTAAAGTATAACTATTATTTTAATATGGTAATTTTTCTGCTTTTTCTCTTTCAATTCAAAGGTCTTATTCATACTTCATTGAAGTGTCTATGGATGAACTTGATTGGATCAGAGTGATTGATCATTCACAATATCTGTGTCGTTCTTGGCAAAAGTTATATTTTCCAGCCCGTGTCTGCAGGTTAGTTCTTATGGATAATAAATGATTTTTATTTTTATATAAGGAGAGTTGGACTTTGAGAAACATACTGTATTTTTCTGTCTCTTGAAAAAAAGAGTTCTTTGGGTATCAGCTGCCGTATACATCCCAACTTAAAAATTTAGGGAAGATACGGAAAATTATGGTTCTTAATATTTGGTGTTCCACAATGTATTGTGGAACCATTTGTCCAAAATGTTTTATACTGTATTTATATAGTAGACATGTAAGTGAGTAAGAAACAGGGAACACTTGAGAAGTGGAAATGCTTTTCAAATTCCATGCTATACCTTGAAAACAGAGTTATTGTTAGTGGGTGCATTCTTCCCATGAAAGACATGGAAGATGTTTCTGGAGGCTTCCCTGGCAGTTCTCAGGACCAGGAGAAAATTTTTGGTTGCTGTTGTGCACGTTCTGGATATGTGTGTTCTTTCTTTAGGTCAGTGGTTATCAGATAGGGTTTGTCGGACAGTTGTTTCAAGGGCATTTGGGGTCAAAGCAATAGAGACCGAACTGGTGGGGCTCCAGACTCACACCCTCTCTTCAATCAGAGCATCTTAGCTTTTATTGTTATACACTGTGGCCCCAAGTAAGATTGTTTTTAAAATACTGAAAAGCTACTCTTCTAATATTTCACTTCTTCTTTTAGATATAAGCCATCTTTTTAACTTTCCTTCTGAAATTCTGTAAAACCGTTATGAATTAGTGAATTTGAGAGCCGGGAAAAGTGGTTAAAGGCCTCTGAAATTCTTTTGTATTAATTTTCCTCCTGTATGATGGCCTTTGGTGTTTTACATGTGTTTTGTATCTTTGAGACCTGGAGGGACTCAGCTCCTGTCCCTCCCATGATCCCTGTGGTGCTTCACCTGCAATTGTACACTGCTGCTCCGACTTCACCTCAGGTTCATTCTGCCCACAGAGGAGCAGCTTGTGGGAGTCCCCTGGAAATTGCCCTCAGCTATTCTTTACCTTAAAGTCAAGAGATCAAGGACAGAAAGTGATTGGTTCATTTAGACCGGTGTGTCAGGGAAGGGATATGGTGGGTATAAACCAAGGAGAATGGCCCTTGACCATGACCCCAACTGATCTACCATTGTGGCCGATGTAGAGCAGATGAGGACGTGCCACACAGTCTTGGTCAGAAGTCACCCTTCTTGGTAACACTGGTGAGCTAACAGCATAAGGGTAAATTCTTCCCTCTACCACAGAAACTCCACAATACCTTTTAGCCTCTGGTACAGTAAAAAATGCTGCCTACATTTTTTTTATTATGGGTATTACTGGACACAATATTGTTACCCGGGGATCCTCTTGTGTGAAAATGAAGAAAATCAATTTCATTTCCCCAAAGAGGGTCTAAAGTGTCTCAGGTCTTGCAGTTGCTCTTTTATCAGAAGAATTTTGAATGGATTAAAATGAGAGAGCCTAGAAACTGAGTGAAGATTCTGTATCTCAGAGCTGCCTTGGGATACCTTGAGAGTGACAGAGGGGCCCTGACATGGAAGAGGAGATTGAGTCTCTATCGACTTGAGTTATTATGGTTGCAGCAGATTAAAAAATCAGCAGCATAACAACCAAAGCTCTGATGTGGACTGACAGACTGTGTGTTTGTATTTAATTTGAAACAATATAAACATGGCTCCCAGAACAAATCACTGTGAATGTTAAACCAACCATGATAGGGTCTATATGCTTTATTTATTTATTTATTTTTTAAAGATTTATTTATTTATTTATTTATCCCCCCCTTGCTGCTTGTGCTTGCTGTGTCCATTCGCTGTGTGTCTTCTCCGTGTCTGCTTATCTTCCCCTTGCTGTGAGGTCCCGCTGCATCAGCCCCTCGTGCCGCGCGGGCCGGCCTGCCCTCACAAGGAGGCCCCGGGAAGCGAACCCGGGGCCTCACACATGGTAAACGGGGGCTCTACCGGTTGAGCCACACCCGCTTCCTGTTGTGAGGGCTTGCTGCATCAGCCCACTAGGCTGCGCGGGCTGGCCTGCCCTCACAAGGAGGCCCCGGGAAGCGAACCCGGGGCCTCCCATATGGTAAACGGGGGCTCTATCCACTGAGCCACTCCCGCTTCCC
>JAQZBX010066469.1:0-16112 GCA_029593785.1 Cabassous unicinctus
ATTTATTTATCGCCCCCTTGCTGCTTGTGCTGCTGTGTCCATTCGCTGCATGTCTTCTCCGTGTCTGCTTATCTCCCCCTTGCTGTGAGGTCTTGCTGCATCAGCCCACCGCACCGCTCAGGCCGGCGTGCCCTCACAAGGAGGCCCCGGGACGCGAACCCGGGCCTCCCATATGGTAAACGGGGACTCTATCCACTGAGCCACACCCGCTTCCCCCTGAGCAATAATTAAAAGACTATATTTCAAAACTTTTGTGGAGATGTAAAGTGGCACTTTGTGCCTTAAATGCTTATATTTTTTCAAAAAAAAAACCTCAGAAACTAACAAAATAGAAAACAAAAATAGAATTTAATCTCCCAAAATAAAGAAAATAAAGATGGCAGAAATCATGAGATAGAAAAGAAGTAAATCAACAAGGAAAAACATTGGTTCTTGAAATAGACTAATAAAACTGACAAACCTCTGGCAACATCGATTAAGGAAAAAAGAAATTAGGAATGTAAAAAGAGACATCACTACAGATAAAGCGGATTTTTTGGTAGTCAATAAAACGTAAACAGAAAACGCCATAACAAACATCATATTCCACAGCGAAATTGTGAAAACCTTCCCTTTAAGATCAGGAACATGACAGAGAGGCCCACTATCACCACATCTTACATGTACAGGAGGCTCTAGCCACTGCAGTAAGAGAAGAAAAAGAGAAATAAAAAGTAAGAAGATTGAAATATAAGAAAAAGGAAAAAAAAAGCCCTGCCAATATTTGCAAAAGAGAGCTAATACAGTATTAAAAGAGAAAGAAAGAAACTCTCATAGAAGAAAATGGACTCTTACCCCTTAGAGACAAGCACCAACATTTCCAACATTTTTTATTCCTTCAGGAGATGAGTTTTTAAAATAAGCTTTGAAGAACCAAAGAGATCTAAAGTAGATAAAAAAGGAGAATTCTTTTCCTAACACTTTTCTGCCTCCCTTCTGATTTCATCTCATCGGCTGTTCATCCTAGCTTGGGCTCTCATTCCATCCACATGAAGTCAATTTCAAATCCTTGAATTTCCACAACACTGAACACTTACGGGCTCTGTCCGAGTCCTTTTCATATATTGACTCTCTATATAGCAGCCCTGTATATGTTCACTCCATCTTATTTTAACCCTATCAGGTAGGTACCGTTGCTATCTCCGTTTCATAGGTAAGGAAACCAAGGCACAGAGAGGTAAAGTCACTTGCCCAGGCTCAGCTCTGACGTATTGCTTCTCTGCTCTGGAAAGTGGGAAGTGGGGGTCCCCGAGCCTGGCCCCAGCGCCCACATTCTCCTCACAGTGCAAGTCGGCCAGAGCGGCTCAACGTCCCCCCACCTGCCCTGCACTTCCTAGTCCTCTGGCCTTTGCTATTATCTGCCCTTCATCTGGAATGCTCTCCCGCTCCCTTTTCCCAACCCAGAACCCAACCCAGTCCCAAAGGCCCATTTCAACGGGGCCTCCGCCATTGGCGCCTTCCTCTATCACTCCAACCAAAAGGGATTTGGGCTTGTGATGGGCAAAACAATGACCCTCCGAACAAGGTCCACATCCTCACCCCCAAACCTGTGACCATGTGATCTTCCACAGAAAAGGGATTTGCAGATGTGATCAAGGATCCTGCGATGGGAAGATTATCCTGGGTTTCCTGGGTGTGCCCAGTGCTATCACAAGGGTCCTTGTTAGTGGGAGGCAGGGGTGAGAGGGCGAGAGAAGGAAAAGTGACGACGGAAGCAGGTCAGAGCGAGGCCGGTGCCACGAGCCAAGGAATATGGGTGGCCCCTAGAAGTGGGAAAGCAAGGAGCAGAGTCTCCCTAGAGCCTCCAGAAGGACTGCAGCCCTGCCGGCAGCTTGACTTCAGCCTGTGAGACCCACTGCGGGCTTCTGACCTCCAGAGCTGCACGTCCTACGTTTGTGTGGTTTTAAGCCATGAAATCTGCGGGAAATGGTTACAGCGACGGGAGACACGCCCGCCCTCCCTCTCCGTACTTCTCTCCCTGCAGTTCTCTCACCCCACCTTAGACAAAGCCCTGCTCTCTCGAGCGATGCAATGGCTTGTTCCAGAAAGGTGGCAGGCGATAAAAAAAAACACTGGAGCTCCAGATCAGTTTCCTCAAAAGGAAAAAGGAAAAGCAAGTGAATGTTCCAGCAGATTAAAAAGAGTCAGCCAAGCCACTTTTTTGCCTTATTGTGCGCATAGCAACAGCCAAACGTGAAAATATGAAGCTGCTCATTCATAGTTCAAAGAGAAGCCGCTGGGAAGCAAGTCAAATCAAGCACTGGCTTACGGCCAGTAGCCACGTTATTCTCCCCCTTGTCTGTTCAAGAATTCCAGCACTTGGAATCTTTGTCACCCTCAGGGACGTCTCAGGTTTGGCACCTTCTCCCATCTTAGGTGGCGTGACTTACACTAAGGCTTTCGCCACGTGGGATCAGCCTCCTTGTTCACTACCACCCTATGATGAGGCTCAGAGGGACACAGCGACTTGTCCAGGCCCCCCGCCTGACGATGGCAGGCCTAGGTTTGCTTGCGGCCCAGCCTGAGGTCATTCCGGCCACACCCCTCCCTGCTGTGCCCAGCACATGCTCTTCCCATAGACCAGTGGTTCTCAAAGTGTGGTCCTCGGAACAGCTGCATGAGAAGCACCTGGAATTTGTCAGAAATGCAGAGTCTCAGGCTGCACCCACACCTACTGTGTTGGGGACTTGGGTGTCGGGGCCCAGCAATCTGCATTGTAGCACCCCTCCAGGTGATTCTGATGCTTGCTCAAGTGTGAGAACCACTGCTGAAGAAGACAGCTAATGCAAGTTTGTTGAATTGCCCTGAATTTGACGAGAATCTGAGGGAACCAGGAAGTGATGTGCAGGGCAGAAAAGAAAGCGTCAAGCCCTTGATACACATCATGGCTGCTATTTTGTGGGGAAAAGCCACAGAGGTGGGGCAGAATCATTCAGAAGTCAACAGACCTGCTGGGCTGGAAGAGGAGGAACATGCAGGTTTCTTACGTGAGGGACTGAAGGTGGTGAAGCTGGAAAGCGGTGGGGCAGGGAACAGAACAGAGGGTTGGAGTGTCCAGCTCAACAGCAGTTGAGATTCAATCCTGTGGACAATGGGGAGCCAGGGTGGGTTCTGGAGGGAGGGAGTGGCACAATCACGATGATGTCAGTGGAAAAGGTGACTGGAGCTGAGCAGAAGAAACTTAGAACTGGGAGACACAGGAGTTAAGAAGCCTTGAAAGTCCCCCGGATAATCCCAAACTGGCTGGGCAAGTGTCAGGAGCAGGTGAGAAAAGCAGACATTGGGGTCCTGAGTAGAGGGGCTGTGGAGATGAGGAGGCAGGAAACAGACCTGAGTTCAAATCTTGTCCCCACCACTTAGAACCGGAGTAAGCGGGGAACCCTGGTTAAACCTGAGAAATCATGAACTCCTGTAATTGACCCGGCGCGGCAGTGTAAGTGATTGAAATGTTCAATGCAATGGCTGCCATTTGTCATTCACTCCGGGCCAGCCTCTGTGTTAACCACTTCAGATATATTTTTACACACAGCTCCACGATCTCTGTGAAGTTGAGCTTTTATCATTCCCCTTTTAGGGAGGAAGAAACCGAGGCTGGAGAGAATGAGCACACTGCTGCCTGTTGAGGGCACTGCGCGACTGGCCCTTTATGTGGCAGCGCCAGGAGGCAGGCGGCCCCTCCCCATTTTACAGAGGAGGAAACCGAGGCTCCGAGGTGCAGACCTGCCCCTGGCCTCGCGGTCACGTGGCTCAGCCGTGGTGCCTCTGGGATCCCAACCAGAACCTCTGCTTCTGCCCCCACCGCCCAGAGTCAGGGGCCCGGGAGTGGGGACATGAGGAAGGCAGTGCGCTGTGGGGTCAGGAGAGGGAAGGTAGAAGGGCTGGCGTGGTTCCAGTGGGCCCTCAGGTGGAGGCAGCCCGTGGGCGGGCAGAGCTGCGAGTCAGGGACTCACCCAGGTCCAGGTGACAGGTGCAGCCCCAGAGGGCTATGAGGTCACCGAGGGAGGGGGTGGGAGCTGCGGGAGCTGCTGGGGGTTGGGGGAGGGGCCTCTGAAGGAGAGCCTGGCTTCGCCCCTACCTCAGTCTATGACCCCGGGGTTTTCTCACCCTCAAAGGAAAGGAAGGATCCCTCTTCCACAAGGCTACAAGGCAAAGTATGTGAAAAGGGTTGGCCCACAGTGGGAACTGATTTCTGGAAAGTTCTCCCACCTCCCCACCCTTGCCCTTGTTGAATTCACACCACAATCTGGGGTCAGGGGTATCTGACCAAAGGAGGCAGAGGATGGTCCTTCCTCAAAGACTGTGGAAAGGACCAGCCATGTCCCAGCGGCCTGCGATGTGGGAGGGCCCTTGCCTCCAGGCCAGGGCTGGGAATGGCTGATGTCAGGACGGTCACATGGTTTTCAGTATGTTCTCATTCTCGCTTTCTCCCTTATTTCCTCCCTCCTGTCCCTGCTGCAAAAATTTTCATTCAAGGTAACTGAGTCCCAGGCACTGGAGGAGGCACAAAGATGATGGAGGCCCTTCCCTGTCCTCAACTTTCATTTATTCACTCAACAAACACTTAAAGAGCACCTACCAGGTGCCAGGGACAGATGCTCCTTAAGAAACACACTCGTTTACTTGCACAATCGACACACCTCCCGTCACCCCCAGCAGGTGCCAGGCCCTGTGCTGGAGACACAAAGGTAGATGGGACAAGAGTTGTGGTCCAAGGAGTTCCTGGCTGGGACGAGGGCAGCTTCTTCAGCCGGAAGACCTGGGGTCCCCTCGTGAGCTCCCCCAAGCCCTCCTTGGTGGGGACACTGTTCTGTGACTGCTAAATTCAAACCACCAGTGCCCCTGCCAGGTCCCCCTGCTCCTGGCCTTGTGCCCGTGGGGACCGGGGAGCCGGGCAGCTGGGATGTCATTCCCCGGTGGTTTCTCGCCCCTTCCTGGCGGCTCTGCACTGACCTGGGTCACAGCTCACTGACTCCCTGGACCTGGGAGGTCACCAGGGTCAAGGTGTGCAGAGCCAGGTACTGCGCCTCCACCGAGCCGGGTGCATGAAGGTGCCTGCCCACGCCAGCTGGGCCAGGGCACGTGATTGTGGCTTTGCGCTCAGGTGTCACCGGCCAACCCGAGTGGCTCTTAATCTGCCGTCGCCTGCAGACCAGCGGGCTCTGTGGCCCAGCTGCCAACGGGGAACCTCTCCCAGGCCAGCCCAGGAGCATCAGGCAGCCTCAGGGGTGGACAGCGGTGGTGACCCGGGCTGTGAGCTTGGCCTGGCCTCTGACCCTCCCAGGGTCTCACTGCCCCCCTGTGAAACGGGAATCCTCTTTACCTGCTTCGGAGACAGCTGTGGAAGGTCAGGGCTGTGGCAGCCTCTCTGCCCATGGTGGCCCCATGATAATAACAGCGAAGAAAAGGAAACCCAGCCGCTGTGGGAGGAGTTTCACGGCCGAGGCAGGCCACGGCAGAGTCGGGCGGCTTCCTGCTCTCTGCCTCAGTTTATTTGTCAGCTATCTGGCCAAACTGAAACTTAAGAAAGGCCCTAGTTTCCCAGCCAAAGCCTGGAGGCTCACTCTCTTGGCCCCGGGCGCCGGGGTTTTCTTTAATATTCACCGAGCCGCAGTGACAAGCCAGGCCCAGTTGCCCGGTGCTGGGTGCGAGGACTGCCGGAGGACGGGGATGGGGAGGGACATGCCTTGTGGTCGGTAGAGCAGGAAAATAAACAATGAGGAGGTCATGATGGGGCCCCGGGACACGCAGACCTGCCTCAGCCTCCGTTGCCCTGGGCAAAGGCGGGGTGGGCACCTCACAGCCCCCCGCTCTGCCAGATGGGGCATTAAGGCTGGGAGAGGCAGGGCTCAGCTGGGACTGCCTCTCGGACATGTGTTCTTTCCTTTGGCCGTTTCCCACATGCTTCTCACTCCCTAAGCAAGGAACTTTCATAGAGGGGTGTGTGTGTGTGTGTGTGTGTGTGCGCGCGCGCGTGTGCTCGAGCACGGGCCCATGCCTGTGCTATTTGAGACAATTCAGAGCTGTATCTTTTTGCAATCTCTGATACCCTCTGTAGAGCCAGCACCGAGAACTCAAGCCCCAGACAAGTGACACAATTCCTTTGACTCTTGCCCCAGAATTTCTTTACAGATGACCCCGTATTGGACAGCACTTAGTGCCCGCAGCACTGTCACGCTGTAGTGGCTGGTGCAATCCTTGCAGGACATAATTATATCTTTGCAGGATATAATTTTATCCTCGCCACAACCCAGCAGGGTGGGTGTTAATTCTCCCATTTTACAGATGGGTAAACCGAGTCTCAGAGACATTAATAGACTTGCCAGTGCTCCTTGCCTTCCTACAAAATGGTCTTCTGCTGAGAAGACCCTGGGAGGGAGAGGAGAAGCCCCTCCATGGCTGCTTCGGAGCACCCATGTCCTCTGGAGTGGGTCTCCTGGGTCCCCAAGGCCTTCGGAAGATGCCTGAGTTCTGCCAACCGGGGGGCAGCGCCCAGCGGGGCCGACCCCACAGCACAGGCAGTGTGTACTGGGGCAGCAGGACGGGTCTGGGATGAGATGGTCGTGGGTTCAAATGCCTTAAGTTGCATGACTTTGGATGGGCTTCACCTCTCCAGGCCTCAGTTTACACATCCTAAAATGGGGGTGCCGACAGTGTTTTTACCTTGTGGGGTCTACGTGAGCATTAGAAATCGTGGGCCAAGGGGACCTGGCACATGGTCCCTGGGATCCCAAGGCACCCCTGACCCCAGCCACAAGCATCCCGGAAAGCCCTTGCGGGGTTTGATGTTTGCGTCAGGTCAGTGGAACTTTGTCTGAATATAATCAGTGTTATTTCCCCATTGCAGGGAAAGCACTGTCCAAACTGAGAGTTCAGGTGGCAAGCAGAGTTTATGGAGTACTTTGGAATAGGAACCACCCCCCTGAGGTCTGTCCCTACTTCTATGACCATTTTGTTTTAATCCCTTGGGTCTCTGAGCCTGGGGGCAGAGGGTAGAGCCTGGGCGAAGGTTTGGAGACATGCGTGTGCAGGGCTGGGGGCAGGGGGTGTCGAGGAAGCAGTGCTAGTGAGGAAGGAGGGCCCATCCCATCTGTTTTAGGAAGAGAATTTGAGCTGCAGGGAGGTTGGTGGCTGCGCAGGAGATGGGAAGAAGGAAACTGCTTGGGGGGCGGGCGGGGGGAGCTGCTGTTAGATAAGAAGGGACAGGAGGGGACAGGGGACAGGGTGACTTCGAGCCAGGCTGCCTGGGTTTGAATCTTGCCTCCTCTACTTACTAACTGTGTACTTGGGTGGGTTATTTGACCCCTCAGAGCCTCAGTATCCCCTTCTGTAAAATGGAATTAGCAGATCACCCACCTCAAAAGGCTGTTTGAATGAGTTATATGTAGGAAGTGTGATGTAAATATTAGCTGTGATTATGAGAGAACTTTAGGAGACAGGATTGACAGGGCTCGGCTCTGATGAGGAGGGGAAAGAAGGATTCTGAAGCACCTGTGAACTGTGGGGTTCCCCACCTTTTCTGGGGAGAGGGGCACAGTCCTGGCCAGCTCCCTACCGCCCTCTCTGGGGCCAGAAGAAGCACTGGTGACCTTGGCCCACCACTCCTCAGTGCTGCCCAGCCCTGTACTGGGGAGAGGGCTAGCCTGGGCATGTTGCCAGGGGCCCAGGCTAGCTCTGGCCCCTTTCATTTCCTCTGCACCCTACATCAAACAGCTCATTCTCAGAGGAGTTGGGTGGCCTTGAATGATGTCAGGCTTTCTCTTTTTCCTTTACTCCCTGACCTTCGCATCCCCCTGCCTCCCCCACCCCCAGCCCTCAGCCCTGTCCCAGGAGGCCACACAGACATTTTCTGCTGTTTCTTCACTGCTGGGGAGCAGACAGTGATTGGCACATTCAGGGATATGAACCAGACACTCTTGTGGGCGCCATTCTAGGACCACAGCTGCTAGGCCTGGAGTGGAGGAAGCCAGGGGCTGCCACTACTATTACTGACAACAATAACGATGGCAACCGCATATGCTCCCTAAGACCATTTTATTAACTGCAGAGTCTGGCACACAGCCTGGCACATAGGAGGTACTCAATTAGCATTTGTTGAATGAATGAAGGAACAACTACCAGGAATATGCCTAGCACTGTGCTAAGTACTTAACAAATATTTTCACTTTTTTTTTCATATTTAAGTTCTACAGCCACCTTAGGAAGTAGTTATTGGCATCCCATTTCACAGATGAGGAAACTGAGGCTCAGTTGCCCAAAGCCACCCCACTAGCCGGCAGCAGGGCCAGGTTTCTCATGCCAGAGCCCATCTCACCCCCTCAGCCCATTGCACGCCCACTGGGGGCTGCTTGGCTGAGAGGCCACCAATCCCATCCCTGCACCGTGAACCAGGCATGGGTTGGGAGGCCCAGGTGCTAGCCTTGCCTCCAGACCACACTTGCTGTGTGATCTTAGGCAAGTCACAGACCCTCTCTGAATGTCCGATGCCTCGAGGGTGAGAGGAAGATGGACCTGCTTGCCTTGTAATTGGTCTTTGTGGTAGGGCCCCGGGGAGCCCCTAGTTGTACATGGGAAAGAACCTACTCCTGTGAGCCTGGGCACCTCCCAGGGCCGCTGGGGTCTTGGCTCTCCCAACTGCTCCCCGGGTGCCATCTGCGGAGGCTGGAGCCCGAGCTAGCCACACGTTCCTGTGTCAGAGAACAGGTTCGTCCAGTGTCACTGGACCTGCCCCCCCCCAGGCCCCCAGAAGGCCTCTCTCTCACCTGAAGACATCAAGCTGAGTCTTGGTGCCCAGCACACACACGGCATGGGTGGGCTGCTGCAGAGCCACGTGAATCACTGCCCCCTGGGCCATCGTCCAGGAGCTCAGCCCTCCGGCTGCAGGAAGCCCCTGGGCTGGCTCCTTTATACCGCCCAGCAGAGGCCGTGAGTCAGCACCTGTGGTTTGAGGCCCAGCAGCTCAGCCCCTCCCTGCTCAGGTCCCAGGGCATGTGTGCAGCCCCTCCTCTGCCTGCCCTGGTGCTGCCCCTCAGACCCCGTAGGATGTCAATGTCAGACTCGGACAGGTGAGCCCCTCAGTTTCCTGGGAAGGCCCCAGGGCTCAGCGAGCCTTGAGGAGAGGGTATAGGTCCACCTCCTCGTGCCCATGGCCCCTCCCTTCCTGGAGGCCATCTGGTTCCACCCCAAGCCCACCTAAGTACACCCCACAGGGCTATGGAGAGGAGAAGGCAAGAAAAGCAGGGCTTGGGAGATTCTAAGCAAGAGGTCACAGCCTGGGTTACACACATTCAAAGACAAACCAGGGTCAGGACAGCTCTCCAGGCCAGATCACCCACGTGACAGCTCACCCTATTCCAGTGTGTTCTAAGGCCAGGCACCTTTCTCCCCACTTTGTGTAGATTCACTATTACAACTAGCCGAGGAAGTAGGTGCTCTTATTATCCGCTCATTTCATCCTCCTTGCAACTCTCTGAGGTTAGTACCATATCGTTCCCATTTTACAAAGAAAGAAACTGAGGTTCAGAAAGGATACATGGCTCGAAAGTGGTGGAGCCAGGATTTGAACAAAGGGGTCCAGCTGCCCATCTGCGTGACGTGTGCTTTTCAGTCTTCATCACATCTACTCCTCACTACAACACAAGGTATATGTGTGTGCATGTTGTTGCTACCCATTTTACAGACGGGAAAGTTGAGGCTCAGAGAGGAAAAGTGACTTGTCCAAAGCCCCATAGCTAGTGCATGACAGAGCTGGGAGTGGAAGGCGGGCTTCCTGGCCTGGAAGCTGATGTTCTCTGCCTACTCCGAGATGGCTGCCTCTTGCCGAGGCCTCTGGGTGCTAGACTAGACAGTGCAGGGTGGGCCACACCTGCCACAGGCACGCTTGCCCGGCCACCAAGCTGTGGCTGTGCCTGGGCTGTTGGTGTGGGGCTCTGCCTGCTGATAGGGAGATGGGGGAGGTGGGCTGGACAGGCCCCAAGCGGAAGCACCCCGAGGGGCCTTGCACAGGGACCTGGAGGGAGCACAAAGCCTTTTGGGGGATGGGGATTTCGTGTGTGTGTTTGTTATTTGCTTTGGCTTCTAAGCAAAGAATTTGTCTCATTAATTAAGAGCCAGGCTTTGGGTCAGGCAAGCCCAGGTCAAATCCTGCTTCATGCTACCATCCCCCACGCAGTGAGCCCTACATGACGTCACTTTATAGATGAGGCCACCCAGGTTCACGGAGGCTTAACAATGCTCCCAAGTTCCCACAACCCATGAAGTTGTGGTCCAATAAACCCAATTTCCTGGCTGGTCTTTTTTTAAAAATTAAAACTGGTTTGAGCTTCTCATGGAAGGTGGCAGGAGGAAACCATCAATTGTCAGAGTTGGGAGGGCCTTCAGAGAACACCAGCTCAGTCCTCATTTTATACGGATGGGGAGGCCAGAGAGGGGATGTGATATTTCCATGGTCACACAGCAAGGCAGTGGGACAGCTGGAAACTACCCCACATCTTAGGTCTCCTGGGGTGGTTTTCTTTTCTCTATGGCAATTTGAGGTTTAAATTTGCTGTGGATAAGCCACAAAGAGGACACACCAAAAGCAATTTATAATTCAACAAATATTTATGGAGTGTAATTTGCCAGGCACTGGGGATATGCAATGAACAAAACAAAGATCTCTGCCTTTACAGAGGTTACTTTCGAATGAAAAGAGACAACGAATAAACAATAAATGCAATAGGCAAATTACATAGTACGTTAGGGGGTCACTGCTGTGGAAAAATGAAAAATAGAGCAGAGTGAGGACCACCAGGAGTCAGGGGGCAAGGGGCTCAGGATAGGGGACATTTGAGCAAAAACTTGAGGGAAGTGACAGTGTAGATATTTGGAGAAAGAAAGTGCCAGGTAGAGGGAGCAGCCAGTGCACCCAGTGCAAATGCCTTGAGGCAGGGAGGGACATGCCTGATGGGTTCAAGGGAGAGCAAGGAGGCCAGTGCGGCTGGAGTGGAGTGAGGGAGGGAGAGGAGCAGAAGAGGAGGTGGGGGTGGGGGTGCAGAGAGCAGATCACGTAGGGCCTTTAGATCGTGGTAGGGATTGGCTTCTCCAGGTGACCTGGGGAGCCATGGGGGAGTTTTGAGCAGAGGAAGAACAAAATCTGGCCTATTTGAACATGACCACTTTGGCTACTGAGAATCTGGCCTGGCTGTTACCGTCACAGAACAGGTTAACCCTTTCAAAATCGGAAGGGGCCCTGGGATTGGGAAACACCCGTCCGTTCCCCCCGCCCCCAGTGCGTATGGCCTACCGACTCAGAATCTAGGCCAGAAACCCCGGTGGGCAGGGGCCCTCTTCCTGCTGAAAGGCTGATTCACCAGCCTGGCCTCTGGCCAGGAGGAAGCGAAGGTATCCTGAGGGTTGCCCAATGACCTCTGGGTGTTTGGGGCCAGGCCACTGAACCATGCCCCAGCCCAGCTCTCCTGCTCTAGGCCATCACCATTTTGGGAAAAGCAACTGGGGTCAGGGAACCTGCCCAGAGCCTCTGAAACCGAGCATGGTGCAAAGTTGTGTTTGGCATCGATGGCCTGGCCATTCCTTCAGCATCATTCATTTACAGCTACAGTTAGGATCCATTTATTCAGCTGTTCATTCAACAAGTATTCATTGCAGGCCCACTCACTGCCTGGCATTCTCTAAGAGGCTCATTTAGGCTTCATTCAACATGGATTTACAAGGACCCGGAGTGATAACAGAGGCCACCGTCCATTAAACAGCCCCTCTGGGTCAGACCGGTCACTAGGTCCCTTGGCTGTATTATTTCTCTTTCTCACCATAACCCCATGAGGCAGGAATGACAAGCTCATTGCTACAGAGGGGGGAAGCACCGTGCTCACTGTCACGTGGCTTCAAGTGGGTTTCAAGTCTGCTTTTGTCTAATGCCAAGCACGCGCTCTGCTCCTGGTGCAGCCCTTACCTGTGCCAGGTTCCTCCCGGCAACCTTCCCGTCTGCGTTATAGACTCTCCCCGATTTCCAGGCGAGGAATCCGAGCCTCAGAGGGGTTAGGGCTACGCAGACAGGAAGTGGTGACTCTCGGGTTTACCTTTGCTTGGCCTGACTCCCAAGCCTGTTGTGTCCTTGACACTCTGCCAGTCACGTGGCCACCCACAGGCCGGGTCCCTCTGCCAATGAGCTCTGGAGTCTCTTCCAGCACAAAGTTCCCTAGTGTCTCCACCTCTCGGACTCCACAACTTCAAGCAGAAAATGGGGAGCATGTCTGGATCATCCAGATTGGCTGAAGCTTGCAAATCTCTCCATCCTTCTGTAAGGAATTTGTCCAGGACCCCCTGCCTGCCAGGGAAGGAGGGGGGCCGTGTCATTCCTCCTCTCTCTGCTCACACAGCGCTGCCGAGCTCTGCCCCCAGCACCTCTCTCTACTCTCCTTCTTGGAATCCTTCCAGGTGACTCGTGGGCACGTGGAGGCAAAGTCATGACTACGTGTGCTGTATATTAAGTATAAACACCCTGGCACCTGGTTTACATGCACCCACTCATGTGAAGCTCATGACAACTGATGAAGGGAGGCCTTGTTAGCCACTGACAGATGGGCAGCAAAGCAGAGGCAGAGATGGGAGATGGGACGTAGGTCTGTCTGCACCAAAGCTTGCAACCTTCCTCTATGCTCTCTTTGAGAAAAGAAAGGGGGAGCCAGCCAAGCTGAAGGTCAATGCCCCTGCATTTCATTTATGGCACAGGCTCACACCCTATCCGTGACCCTAAGGGACCACATTCCTTCCACCAGCTCCCAGGGACCACAACAGGAGTATGTCTGTACCGCGAAAGCAGTGACTTTGTTCTCTGCTGAGCCCCGAGTGCTAGAACAATGTCTAGCACATAGTTGGCACACAAGAAACACTGTGTTTTATTGAAGCAAAGATACCACTTATTTTAAGGTACATCCCATGCCCCAGCACCATTTTTTGACTTGCTTTTAGATCATTGTCAAAAATATTTCTGTGTCTATTCTGCTTCCTTGATCTATGTGTCTATCCTTCTGCCGATACCACATAGTCTTGATGACTATAGCTTTAAAATAAGTCTAAACATTGGATAGACTGATTGTTCCCACTTTTTCTTTTTCAGATTTAACTATTTTAGCTCCTTTGCCTTTCCATATATAGATTTTAGAATAGTCTTTGTCTATATCTACAAAAAAATCTTGCTGGGATTTTGATAGTAATTGCATTAAACCTGTATATCAATTTGGGGAGAATTAATATCTTTACTATGTTGAGTCTTCCAATCCATGAACATGGTATGCCTTTCCATTTATTAGATCTTCTTTGGTTTCTTTCATCGGCATTTTTGTAGCTTTCACCATGCAAATCCTATACATGTTTTGTTAGACTTACACCTATTTCATTTTTTGAGTGATTATAAATGGCATTGTACTTTTAATTTCAGTATCCATGTGTTCATTGGTAGTGTATAGAAATACAAGTGATTTTTTGTATGCTGATCTTGATCTTGCTAAATGCACTTATTATTTCTAGGAAGTTTTTTTGGGGTGTAGATTCCTTGGGATTTTCTACATGAACCATCATGTCATCTGCAAATGGAGACAGTTTTATATATTCATTCCTGATTTGTATGCCTTTTATCTCTTTTCTTGCTGACTGTACTAGCTAGAACTTCCAACACTATGTTAAATAGCAGTGGTGGGAGCAGACATCCTTGTCTTATTCCTGATCTTAGGTCGAAAGCGTTTTGTCTTCCACTCTTGTTAAGTATACTGTTAACTGCAGGGTTTTTGTAGATGCTCTTTATCAAGCTGAGGTAGTTCTATCTATCCCTAAGTTGCTGAGAGTTTTATCATGAATGGCTATTGGACTTTTTCCAAATGCTTTTCTGCATCAATTGATAAGAAGATGTGCTTTTTATTCTTTAGCCTGTCAATGTGGTGGTTTACATTCAGTTTTGAATATTGTACCAGCCTTGCATCCCTGGAATAAACCTCTCTTGGTCATGGTGTATAATTTTTTTTATAGATTGCTGGATTCTAGTTGTTAATATTTTGTGAAGAATTTTACCATCTATGTTCATAAGGATATTGATCTGTTGTTTTCTTTTTTGTACTGTTTTTGTCTGGTTCTGGTCTCAGGGTAATTCTTGCCTCATTAAATGAATTAGGGAGTGTTCCCACTTCTATTTTTCTGGAAGAGATTGTGTAGAATTGGTTAACAATTCTTCTTTAAATGTTTGGTAGAAATCTCCAGTGAAATCATCCAGGCCTGGAGATTCTTTCCAGAAGTTTTAAAATTATGAATTCAACTTCCTTAATAATTACAGGGTATTCAAATGATCTATTTCATTTTGGGTGAGTTGTGTTAGTTTGTGCTTTCTGAGGAATTAGCCCATTTCATATGTTGTCAAATGTATGTGTTTAGAGTTATTCATAGTATCTCCTTATTATATTTCAGTTGTCTACAGGCTCCATATTAATTTTTCCTGTTTCATTCCTGATATTTGTAATTTGTGCGTTTTTTTCTTTGTCAGTCTTGCTAGATGTTTGTCAATTTGACTTATCTTTTCAAAGAACCAGCTTTTTGTTTCATTGATTTTCCCTATTAGTTTTCTGTTTTCAATTTCATTGATTTCTGCTCTTTTCTTTATTATTTTGTTCCTTTTATTTGCTTTGGGTTTATTTTGCTCTTCTTTGTCTAGTTTCTTGAGGAGGAAGCTTAGATTATTGACTTGATACTTTTTCTCTTTTCTAAGTTTAAGCACTTAGCTCTCTACATGTTCCACAGCACTGCTTTGACTGAGTTCCACAAATTTTGATATGCTGTATTTTCATTTTCACTCGTGAGACTTCCTCTTAGACCCATGAGTTATTTAGAAGAGTTTTATTTCATTTCCAAGTTTTTGGAGACTTTCCTCTTAGCTCTGCTATTGAATTCTAGTTTGAGTCCGCTGTGGTCACACACTGTGTGATTTCAATTCTTTAAAATTTGCTGAGGTTTGTTTTATGACCCAGGATATGGTCTATCTTGGTATGTGTTTTGTGGGCACTTGAAAAGAATGCATATTCTATATTTATTGGGTGGCATGTTTTAGAAATGTCAATTAGATCCTGTTGGTTGATGGTGTTGTTGAGTTTATCTACACCCTTGCTGATTTTCTGTCTAATTATTCTACCAGTTGTTGAGAGACAGGTGTTCAATTCTCCAACTGTAATTGTGGATCTGTCTGGATCTATCAGAGGATCCTTCTAGATCTATTTGTGGATCTGATTGTGGATCCTTCTAGATCTATCAGTTTTTGCTTCACAAATTTTGCAGCTCTGTTGTTTGCTGCAAACACATTTAGCATTGCTATGTCTTCTTGGGGGACTGAACCTTTATTATTACATAACGTCTCTCTGTTCCCAGAGAGTAAATTTCTGTTTTGCTCTGAAGTCTACATTATCTTATATTAATAAAGCCACTTTAATGCTTTAATGTTTGCACGGTATACCTCTCTCTGCTCTTTCACTTTCAACCTACTTATTTCATTGTTTTTGAAGTGAGTTTTCTTGTAGACAGCATATAGTGGTCGTGTTTTTTGTTTGTTTAAAAAAAAAAACAGTTTTATTCACACACCATCCAATCCATTCAAAGTGTACAATCAATGGCTTGTGGTATAATCACAGAGTCGTGCATTCATCGCCATAGTCAATTTGAGAACATTCTCATTGCTCCAAAAAGAAACATCCCATTTCCCCTTCAGCCGCCCTATTACTGACAATTAGAATTGGTACAATACCTTTGATCCAACTGATGAAAGAATGTCACAATATTATTGTTAACTATAGTCCACAGTTTGCATTAGTTGTATATTTTCCCAGATACCACCCTATTATTAACACCTTGTAACAGTGACATACATTTGTTCCAATTCATGGAAGAACATCCCCATATCTGTACCATTATCCACAGTCATCAAACACAACAGGGTTCACTATGTTATACAGTCCCATGTTTTGTCCTTCAGCTTTCTTTCTAGTGACATACACAACCCTAAACTTCCCCTTTCAAACACAATCACCCATAATAATTCTGCA
>JAQZBX010066470.1:0-16170 GCA_029593785.1 Cabassous unicinctus
AAAGATTGCTTCCCCTTCACTTAAGCTTGACTTCTTTGGGCAAGAGCTCTTACATAAGTCTAAAAAACACGTTAGCAAATGGCTTCATTCAGGTGAGAAAAGAAGCTGGACTCCTTTCAAGCCTTGGCAAGCAGGGATCAATGTGGAAGGCAAGTCAAATGGCTCAGCTCTTTTTGTTGCTGTTTCATCTTCCATGTTTGGAATATTACCTGGATCTAAAATATTTCCAGTGTCAATGTTTACCTGGTTGGGGAAAAAAAAACACCTTTTCCCAGAAGACAGTTTTTGAGCAAGCAACTTGTCATTGAACAACGTCAGGCATTTGGGGAGCCACAAATCTGACAATTGTGGTCACAGCCAAGGCTCTTCTTTAAGCAACCTTTGACCAGTATCAAATGAGATATAATCATTCTCTTCTGTAAAATCAGAGATTATAACCCTTACATCGCAGACTTGTGAAAAATTGAAACAATATATTCAGATTGTTAGGAATTTGGAAGGTGCTCCATAAATGAAGCTGTTGCAGATTCTTCCCTCCCGTATAATGGGGACCAGTCATGTATGAAGTACCATCTTGTTATTTTCCACCAGAGCAGAACAAACGTAAGTTTAGTACCAGGTCTAAAATTACTTTAGCAGAGGATTGGGGGCAACCAGTGGTTTTCTCCTAGTCTTTCAGGAAAATATCTTAGAATGAAGTATTCTTGTTCTATCGATGCTAAGATGGCATGCATGCCTCAGCACATGATGCCTGACATGATCATTTGTATACCTATGTTCCTGGCGGACTGAAGTCTTTACCTAAGATAGAACATCAAAAACGCTCCCATTCTCCCCTTTCATCCACAGGGTGAATTTTTATATTTTCTCTTGGCAAGCATAAACCTATCAGATTTGCCATTCCCAAGTGGTCCACAGAATAAAAGTGCTCAAAATCACCCCAGACTATCAACACATCCCTTGTGGTTTTCTGAAATGCGAGTCTCCTATAAAACCTATTCTCTTTTTATAAGCCCCTTTCCTCCTTTTTGACTCTTCAGTTGCTGAAAGGACTTTCTTAGACCTACTTTGTGCTTGATTATACGCTTGGCACCCAGCCTAATAGCTTTTTGTACGTGGTTTCTGTCTTCCATTGCAGCTTTCTTTTCACAAACGTACTGTGTCAAGTGTGGAACCCAACTCATACCATAGGACACCACTGGTGCCCTTAAGACCCTGGGAGAGGTGAAGCCACCAGGCATGCATTGGGCATATTTCCGGTGGGGTGGGTGGCTATTAACCTTCCAAGGCTCCCAACCTTTGTATTCTTAAGGGCTGTAAAATCCACATCTAGGAAGAATGTCTGTGATTTCCTTCTTGAAGTTGCTTCTCAATGAGACTGGGGCAAGGCAGCTAAATTTTATTAATTATGTGCCAGTTGTTTGACAAATATCGTATCATTTATCTACACACAACCCCATGAGGTAAGTTATCATCATCTCCACTTCATAGGTGAAGAAATTGAAACCCAGAGAGGTGGAAGAAACTGCCCAGCATCCCTGACAAGTAGGTGGCAGAGCTGATGTCTAAATCTAGGTCAGAGTCCAACGTCCAGGTTTTCACCACATTTTAGGACATCATTTTGCAAATTTTAGTGAGTATAAAAACACCTGAAGAGCTTGTTAGAATACATATCCTGGGTCCCAACCCCAGGGTTTCAGATCCAGTGGGTCTGGAGTGGGCCCAAGTATTAGCTCCCCAGAGTGTTGATGCTTCTGCTCTGTAGACCATACTGAGAAGCACTGAGCTGAGCCAGATTGGTTTAGCAAACACACTTTCCACAATGGGGTTGCTTGCTTCAATACATGTCCATCAATTGTAACAAATGTACCACACTAATGAAAGATGTTAATGTGGGAAAATATGGGAGGGGGAGGGGGGGCATACAGGAATCCCCTATATTTTTTACATAACATTTATATAATCTAAAGCTTCTTTAAAAATAAAAATAAATTAAAAAATAGAAAAAACAAAACAAAACAAAAACAATATGATTGCTGGCCTCCAAATCTCACCAAAATGGAATCCTTCTAAACCTTGCATAATTTGAGTTATATTTGATTATAAACTCAGTAGGATGGATATCTATCAAAGGGTATTAATGTTGTCCATTACCATAATGTTAATAATAGTAATTTAGAGCTTGAAAAGGACCTTGGAGACTGTCTAATTCAACCTCTTCATGTTACAGTAGAGTAAGCATGACTTGCTCAAATTTATTGGAGAAATAAATTTCCTGGTTCAATAAAGTTGTCAAGAATACAGTTGATGGTGGTTCAAGTTGTCCATTTCTGGGCAACTAAATCCTTTCAAAGCCAAAATGATCTGGGGTGGGTTTGCGATGAGAGCCCACCTCCAATGGCTTTGGCAAAGCTGTGTTTGGGAATCCAGCCTCTCCGTTCGTGTGCCCAGCAGAAATTGTATGTGGCCTGGGATGTCAGTTCTTTCAGAGGCTGATGATGGATTCTCTCTGGTTGGTATGAGTGGGAAGAGGAATGTACATTCACACAAGTTATGAGAAGTTTTATTGTGTTTTTCCTGAACATGGACCAGAGAGCTTGACTCAGCCAGAATTTCTCATCACTGCTTGCTTTAAAATGCCCCTGCTCCAGACTGAGGTTTTCAGTTGCCCCTAGTTCCTCTGCACTTGCTCTCAGATCAACTTTCTAAAGCATATCCAAACAGGTCAAGAGCACCCTATTCATATTCCTATCTTTAAAAACAGTTTAAGCAACACTTTATTTTTCCTAGATGAGTTTTTAAGGGGGCTTTTGCTCTTGTCCAAGTCCCACCTCAATGCCATAGTGTCTGCAGTTCCTCTTCAAGGAGTTTCGGGAGTGAAGGCTATGTTGGGACTGATTTGAGTTATCACACAGGGAGTAGAATGGGATTGGGTCTTGACGAGGCTTGTTATGAAATATCTACAGCTGGGGGATGATTCGGGAGGGAGTATAGATGGGCAGGGCCTTGGGAGATTTTCTGGGATGGCAGCAATCCTTGTTTGTGGGAAGGAGGTTGTTAAGTACGCCTGGCTGGTTTGGACAAATAAAGAAATGAGACATAATTTTACAGTGGAAAGGAAGCTTTATATCAGAGTCCAGTTATGGTTGTAAGATAATCAGTAGGAACTTTGTAACAATGGTGACCTTGATGCAGAACTGGGGCACAAGGGTTTGGGGTGAGAGGGACATTTATATTACTGTATAACTTTTAAAAACTCTTTGAACTTTGCTATATAAATGCATTACTTTTTCCAATAAGAGAAAACCAGAGCTTTGTTTTATAAAAGAGTAACTAACCATGGCTTCAATGGTATGAGATAAATGACTGAATACAATCACCGCAAAGAGAGGTCATTGGTAAGAAATGAAAATAAACTACCCAGAGGTAGCCCTCCAATCCTTCATGACATCTTAGAATTTGCCTTGTGACAGCCCATTGCTCCTAGGGGTATAGCATCTATGATCGAATTCCAAACATGTATGAGGCCCTGTGCTGGGTGCTGTGAGGTATAGCAATATTGGTTTAAGTTTTGGAAAAAATGTGACACATTCTCATACAAAAAAGACTCATAGGATGATATCCAGAAATGCATACTTCTGCCTGAGAGGGGAGGACCATGTGGATTGTGAAAGCAACACAGAGGAGGCAGAATTTAAACAAGTCCTGGATGGGATGGCAGGGCCTGAACCACAGAGGGGAGCCAGGCTTTGGGGCCCTGAGCCCAGCCTGTGAGGTGGGAAACTATGATGACAATGGCGATATCCATTTGGCTTCATTGGTATACACTGATAAGACTTATTGGGGCTAAATTTGGAGTTTGTGGGAGGGATGTGAATGCCAGTGAAGGAGTTTGAAAGGAGCATTTTGTACTTTTGGGCTGGGGAGTAACATGGCCATGGCAGTAATTTTAGGCTGATTCTATTTTCTAACGTGTGCAGAGGATATGGGAGGAAAAGCAGTTGGAAGTTAGAAGGCACTTTTCTTGCTGGAGGGATGCTTGGGGCTCAGTTATTTCAGAGACCATCTGGAGAAGATGAGAGAGAAGAAGTGGGGTCTCAGGCCTAACAGCAGCAATGTTTGGACTTGCTGGATGCATTGACCTTCCACTTGGCATGTCATTTGAGAAAGCCTTGTGCCCCTGAAGGAAGTTTCACAATCATTGTGCAACCTGAGGTCAAGGTCTTACCTAGGCTAGAAGCCAGGGTCATGGGCAGAGCTGGGATCTGGGAGGCATTGTGGAAACATGCAAAATTTGGCAAGAATTTGTAACTGGCTGGACATATAACACCGTGGGAGGAGCTATAAAACGTGATTCTGTGCCTCTTTTGGTAGCTCTTTTAATCTGAAGAGGGTTTATATGCTATCAGACGATCCAGCATGAATGTCTACCAGGAATTAGGGAATGTGAACTGAAGCCAGGAAGAAACAAGTGGGTGAGAGCTGTCCTTCTAGAATCTTGAACTGGACGGTTGTGAAGACATGGGGAAAGTTTTTCATATACAGATGAGTGAGATGATAGCACTAATAATTACAGTTGATGCAATGCATTGAACACATTTATGCCTAGCATTATAAATGAGTTCTTTGATCCTCAGACCTTTTAGAGGGTGCACATTATTACCTTCATTTTATAGCTGAGAGACTGTAGCACAGAGAGGTAAAAACAAAAACAAAACCTTGTCCAAAGTCACACAGCCATTAAGTCAGACCCAGGCAGTTTGACTCCAGAATCTGTCATCTCTTGGAAGGCAGGTGCAAGGAGAATTTAAAAATGGCACAGGATATTTAATATATATTTTGCATCCTGGTACTAGTGAATCAGAGAGCAACTGAAGAGTCTGTTAGGGAGCTGAGAACTTTCACAGCAGCGTTGTTTCCTGTAACAAGAAAATGAACACAATCTGAGACTGGTAATGTAAAATATGATCCGTGTATTCAGTGGGTTACTAAGCAGAAGTAATAAAACAGATGAGGTAGGTCTGTGTTATTGAACTAGATAGATGCACATGAAATGCTGATGAGTGAAAAAACAAGTTACAGAACATCTCGTTTCATAGAATCCCATTTGTGAAAAAATTTATAGACATCTTTGTTTAAGCACTAGAAAGACATCTGGAAAGGTACTCTTTAAAATACTGAAGGCAGTTAATGACTTATTTAGGGGTGATGATCAGAGGAATTTGGATGCTTTTTATTTTCTTTTTATGTTTTTCTATATTATTTGAATTTTCTAAAATTATTACAAATTAGCAAAATAATAAAAATGAATCAATAAAGCTATTTTTACTTCAAAACAGAATGATCAATTGTGTTAAAAAAAAAAAAACATGAAGACTGAAGGGAAAAATTAAATTTGATTTTGCTTCAAGGATGATTTGTTGTTCTCCGGTGACATGGCACGGGCAATTAGTCATTCATTTCCTCTCCTTTCCACTTCTTTTTCTACAAAAATGAGCAATAAAATTTAAAACACAATTCTGTTCACAGAAAGGCCAGAATACAAATGTCCTCAGTACTTGGTAAAAGAACTTTGATGATGGAATTCAGGAGCCAGAGAACGTGACCTGCCGTCATGGATTCCCATTCAGAGAATTCAACTTTCCAGGCTGAATGTTCTGTCTTGTTTCTTTGCTTGCTTTGTTTTGTTTTGTTTTACATTTTAATTTGTTCTGTTCTTGGTTATAGTACAGACAAATGACAGGATCTCTCAGCATCTTTTTGTCTTCAAGTGTGTCTCTTCATCTCTAGATCAACTTTGCCAGCTCTGTTTAAAAACCAATGCACAGGACACTCAGACATTTCACTTCTGAGCCAAATGCTGTTTCATACTTTGATTCCTATTTGAGTAGCACTTAGAAGGCTACAGAACTCATGGATTAATACAGTAAGATAAAGTCTTTGAAACTCCTTCACCGTGATGCATGCCACAGGGCTTACACAGAATTAAGTGTGGCTCTTTTGCTACGTATTCCTTCAAGCCCATTTGCTCTTGCTCCTTGGAGTGATTTTTACAGCCATTGGAGCTCCTTACCTAAGAGCCCTTTATATCTCAAGGAACTGTCACCATCGCAAGCTAGGGCCAAATGGCATACTACCACCACAGAGAAAGTAAGCCTTAAGGACAAATGAAGCCCCCTTGCTGTTTACCTGTTTCATTATTGTGTTTTAATTTTAAAACTATTGTAATCAGCCCTACTAGATCAGTAACTTTTGTGGAAACCTGCTGAAAGGAAGGTAACTCAGTAACCAGTTCTCCACGTCTCAGTGAAGAAGGTGTCACACCACAGCCGAGGGAGGCATTTTTCTCAGGAGAGAAAAGATTTGAGTTTTTGAGTCTGACATTCCCTTTTCCTACAAAATGGAAGGATTTTTGGCAGATTCCAGAGCCATCACTTTGTTCTGAAGAATACTGTAACTATGAGAGAGAGTTCATCTACCAGGCCCACTGTCCTCTTTGACAATCTTCTGCCGTATTTAATATATATTTTGCATGGTATAAATTTACCATTGTTTATGAATTAATTGTACGGTCACTTCCCTGAGAGGAGGCTGTCTTTTACTTTTATATAACCTAATTATTAGAGCTTTTGAAAAGCTTTTAGGAAACATTTATAGAAGCTGTAGAAATGGCAGTTAGACTGAGAAACTTGACTAAATCATCGGAAAGTTTCTCTGATATTGTTGACAACACAAAGTAAAGTTTATACTCATGCTTTGGCCTTTTGGTTTTGCATCAACTTTTTCAAAAACTGTCTATTCTTGGACTTTTGCTATACCAATAAAAAATAGCATGGTATGCCTTATGTCTGATTTGTGATTAAACCTGATGGCATGAAAGGAATGAGACACTGACCAAATCTTTGAACATGCTATAAATTTTAAAGAACTTTTGTGGAATTTGACATTAGAGTTGAAGTTGCTGAGCCAAGTGGTCATATTACATATAATGGCTACATGGGGTTACCCTGGCAACATGAGGCCCATGGATTTGATGTGTTTCAGGGAAAAGGTTCCACTTTCCTGGCCTTTTGATCTAACACTGATAACTTTCCTTTCTTGGCTTTTAGCACAAGACTTTCTTGAGAATAGTTACGGAGACCAGAGACAGCTCCCCTTCTCATCCATGGGCTGAGCCACTGTGGTTCTCCTTATTCTCGTCAATTGCCAGAAAACACTGGCGAATTCTATGATTTGCCTAACACCTAAACTGCGGAAATGAACATTTCCTCCATTCCACTCCTCTATTCATGATATCCATCTTTCTGTTCCAGATTCTACCCTGAATGGGCAAACATACACCCACATACACAACTCACAGGCTCATGTTCTATCAGCCTTGAAGAGTTGGTGAATTTTTGTATTACATTTCGTGTTGGATATGTACTAATTTTAGGGCAAACGTTTTAAGCCATTCCTAGTACTTTACTAGCTATCATTGACTTGATCACTTGCACTTGTTCACAGTATGGTCGTTGCCAACATGATCTTTTAAACGTTGAAAACTGAACTTTTAAAGGGATTAGTTGTTCAGAGAAGACAGGAGAACCAGATTCTCCTGAGTATTGGTAACTTCCACCAGACAACCTGGTGCTGCGTCCATCGTTTCCTTTGTCCCTGCCTCCACCAGCCCCTACTTTCCCCCCGCTAGGCCTCTTTCCTTTCCTGCCTACCTTCCACCTGCAAACCTCCATCCCTCCCTCCACCTCTCCATCTTCCCTCCATCACTGCCTTCTTTTCTTTCTCCCTCCTTCCTCCATCTCTCCATTGCTCCCTCCACCTTCCAAGCCCAAAGCCACACAGTGTGTAAATGGCAGAACCAGAATTTGAACCCCAGAGATTTGATTCTTGAGGCCCCTATCTGAACACACTATGTTATGCTTAAAATAAAGTTTATTTCACTAGGTGGAAGTAAAAGAAATGCAAACTAAAACAGTGAGATTTCAATGCCCGCTCTACTCAATAAGTGAAAGTTTAAAATAAATCTACAGCATTTGATGCTGGAGAATGTGCAGTGACTCAGAAACTCTTACATTATGGAGAATATAACTGGCACAGTATTTTTGGAAAATAATTTCACTTTATCTAGGAACAATTAAAAACCTCATATGGTTTGGCTCAGTCTTTCCTCTTCCAAGAATCTATTCTAAGAAACCAGAAAGAAAAATACACATAGAGATTTGTCAGCTGAAACACTATTTTGAGTAAGAAAAACAAGAGGAGGCAATATAAATTCTTAGCTGAGGTAAATCATTAAGGAAAATGTGGTAGAAATGCAATGCATCCATTAAAAAATGCAGCTTTAAGCTTTTTGTTGTGGTATATAGCATGCTAACAGAACAGTCCACAAAAAAGTATAACTTCTTGAATTATTGCAAAGAAAATACCCTTGTGTCTACTTCTCAGATCAAGAAATGGGAACACATGCCAGAAGCCCCAGCCTTCTTGTTCACAGCTTCTCCTGACTTGATGGTCATCATCTCTGCTTTTCTTACCAAGGATGCAATCCCCTAGACAAGGTAGCTTAATGATTCCTGTTTTAGAATGCTGTATAAATGAATCCAGACGATATGTATTTTATTGTGGCTCAATTTTTTTCAGGCACTGTTTACCCATTCTACTGTTGATACAATTTGGCTTATTTTCAGTTTTGGAGTGAAAACAAAGCCACTTCGAAAATTCAGGCACTTCTCTCCTGGTGTACATGAGCACACATTTTTTACATTTGTGTTGCTATCTATCCTGGTGGTATTATACAGAGGGTTTGTGTATCTTCAGCTAGACTGTGTCCTGTTAATCTATTTTCCAGAGTGACTTCGTCAATTTACTCTGCTACCAGCCGCATTTGAAAATTCTTATTGCTCGACTCTCTTGCCAACTCTGCATACTGTTTTTAAGAGTCAGTTTCAGCTTTTTGGTTCCCTGGGTTATTTTCTTTAATCTTTTCCTTATTGATTTATAGAAGTTCTTTATACATTCTGATGACAAGTCATTTGGGTTCTGTGCTTTGCCCACTGTCAGGAAAATATTTTCTTAAATTATCTTCTAAAATCTTTATGGTTCTGCTTTTGGTATTTATGACTATGTTCTATTTGAAATTGATATTTAAGGTTGTTTTGAGTTAGGAATCCCAAGTCATTGTTTTTCCATATAGACACCCACTTGTCCCATGAAGTTCATTGAAAAGATAGCCCTTCCTTAATAATCTGTAATGCCACCTTTTCATAAATAAAGTATGTTTGATGACAGCTGTCCTAATCCTAATCTTAATCCAAAATCCAACCCTAACACAAATGTTAAACCTACTCCTAAACTTAACTCTTACCCTAATACCAATGCTAATCCTAACCCCAAACCATATATTAATTCTAGTCCTAACCCTAACCCTAAACCTAAGACTAACCTAAAGCTGGAAAAACAATAACCCTGATCTGAAATCTAACCCTAATCCAGATTAAATCTAATCCAAATACTAACTCTAAATCTAAAGCTAACCCTCAACTAAACATAACTATGGACCTATTCCTAACTTCAAGCCTAATCCTAACACTTACCCTGACCCTAAATTTAACCATTAACCTAATCTCAATATTCTGAAATTATTGAGACTTTCTTTATGGTCCTGTTCTTTAATGTCAATTTTTGTAAATGCCCCAGATAGCTGGAAAGGAATGTGTATTTTGCAGTTGCTGGGTGCTATGTTCCACACATGGCTATAGCTTTTAGGCTAAGTTTGTTAACCATATTGTTCAAATCTGCTTTATTTTATTAAAGTGCTCCTATTTTTTTCTATATAAAATAGATATATCAAAATTCTCCATTACGTTTATACATTTTTCTATTACTCCTTGTATAACTTTTTTTTTTTTTTTTGAGGTACTGGGGGCCAGAGATTGAACCCAGGACCTCCTGTGCAGGAAACAGGCACTTAGCTGCTTGAGCCACATCAGCTCCCACTCCTTGTAGAGCTTTTTGCTTTATATATTTTAAACCTTTGTTATTAGATACAAGCAATTTTAGAATTGCTGTATCTTCCTAATGAATTAGATGCTTTATGATTATGCGGTGACCCTCTTTATATGTCATGATGTTTTTGAGATTAAATATATTGTATCTGGGGGAGCAAATGTGGCTCAAGCAGTTAAGGCCTGCTCCCACATGGGAGGTCCTGGGTTCAGTTCCTGATGTCTCCTAAAGAAAATAAACAAACAATGAGCAGAAAAGTAAAAACAATGATTAGACCATGACCAAAAGCAAGCAAACAGAGGAGGTAACAAGCAAACAGAGGAGGGAGCCAGCTCAGGGGAGTTGATGTGGCTCAGTGGTTGAGTGCCGGCCTCCCATATTCGAGGTCCCAGGTTCATTCCCTGGTCCCGGTACCTCAAAAAAAAAATTATGTTTATATATAGTATCTGATATTAATACAGCTAGACCAATTTTCTATTGGTTAGTATTTGCATGTTATATTTTTTTAAATCTTTTTACAGTTAAACAATTTTACCTTATATTTTACTGTGTGTCTTGAAGATACCATCCTGTTGGATTATTTTTTATACTGTCAATCTTCTTTTAATTGAATTATTAACTCCATTTACATTAAATGTAGTTACTTATATAATTGGGTTTATATCTATTGCCTTATTATATTTTTTCAGTGTCTCCTCTGTTATGTCTCTTAAGAATTGATAATTTTTATCATTTCATTTTTTTCTCTAATAATTGGGGTAGCATTTACTCTTTTTCCAGTCTTTTAATGAATATTTTAAAATTATAGCATGCATCTGTGCCTTATCAAAAGTTGATATTAATTAAAATCTTTCAGCTAGCTTAAATGCAATTTTAGGGTACTTTAGGTATATGCAAAAACAGATAGGTAGAGATATTTAAACCCATCAGATGCCATTATCATTGCTTTTTACAGTCAATGTTTGAGTTACTATCTTCTTTTCTCTTCATTTGTTCCTGTATCTCTCACCTTACAGGTGGGATAATTGTGCTTCTGCAATTATTATTAAAATTTTAATAGTATTTAAATTTTATTATTTAAAAAAATTTCCCTAATGCCGGGTCTCCAGCTATTATGTATATAAAATAATGGAATTGTTTTATTTTATATTTAATTATAATTATTTTATTTTTATTTTATTATTTTTATAATATTTTATTACATTTATTATTTTATCTTGTCTGGAAATATCTTTATTTCATCTTCCTTCTTAAAGAAAACTATTTCTCTGGGTTTATAATTCTAGAATGGCCATGTTTTCTCTCACTCTGTGAAGATGTCATTCTACTACCTTGTATCTCCCATTGTTTCTGTTAGAAATAAATAGTTGTCACTTGTTTTGCTGTGCCTTTGATGAGATTCTGTCTTTTTTTCTCTATCTGTCCTTATGATTTTTCTCGCTTGCTCTCTGCTTTTTTCACTATTATTCCTTAGATCTAAATTTCCTTTTATTTATCCTGTTTGGAATTCACTGCACTTTGTAAATCTAAAGATTGACGTCTATTTTTTTTACTGGAAATTTTCAACCCTGATTTCTTAGAATATTGATTCTGCCACAGACTTTGTCTCCTTTCCTTCTGTGACCTCAGTTAAGTAGATGTTAGATTTTCTCCTTCTATCCCCTTTTTCTATGATTCTTGTGATCCCTTTTCTGCTTTCCATTCTTTTTTCTCTATATGGATTATTTGGTATAAGTTTTTATGGGCTCTCTTCCAGTTGACTAATTCTTCCTTCAACTGTGCCTGACCTGGTGTTAAGCCAATCTATTGCATTTTCAATTTCATTTATTGTACATTTAATTTAGAAAATTTTATTCAGTTCTTTTCTAAATTTTCAGTGTCATGTTTCAGAGTTTCTAATGCCCTCTTAGTATTTTCAAATTTGGTACTTGTCTTCTTGAATACAGTAAGCATAATATTTTATAATAAATAAATATAAATATTAAATTACAAAATAAAAGTATTTTTATAATAAATGAGTTTGGAAGAAATATTTGTAATAAAAGTAATTTTGGAAGAAAATATTCCAAAACAATTATAATGATTATTACATTGGTACCTTAAATTTTCTTCTTGATTCTTTTTTATATCTAACAAATTTTCTAAAATAAGAAAGCAATAATTTTCTAATGAGCTAAAAATTTCAGATTATTCAAGGGGAAATAAATAAATCTGAGTTCTAATCCTAATACAATGACTAAATAACGGTGTGATCCTATACAAATATAAGAAAATCAGTCAGCCTTAGTTTTCTAAATTCTAAAACAAGAAATTTAAAATGGATGAACTTCAAGGCCCCCTCTGATTAAAATTAAAATGCTGGTCCAAATAAGTTCTGAAAATCAGCACAAAGATGCTTTCCTGCGGATAGGTATAAAAAATCAAAAAGAAAATGGCAAAATTATGAAAAAGTCATAGCTTGAGGAGAAAAGAGGAAATGCCTAGGAAGACACATTATTTGCTAGGTTTTTAAGCCTTATGCATACCAAGTTGGATGAAAAGTGAAAATATCTATAATAATTAGGTTAGAATGCATAGACGAGAAATAATAAAAAGTCCTTTAGGATGAATGTAAAATAAAGCAGGTTCTAAAGTTCTTATCATTTAGAGGAGAGTTCAATTTTATTTTGCTGGAAATAAAGGCCTAAGTGTAAGTGGAAATTGGTTAATCAAAGTGTCATCCACCCATGAATCAAGGCCAGTCCTCAAAACTTTTTCTAGTCTGTAATAAGATAATTACAGAAAGTGAGAGAGAACATTTGAAAGGAATTTTAAAAGCAATTTGATGTTGCTGCAACATCCAAGGCATGATTTTGTATTTTGTAAAATACTGGTCTGTGGAAGACTAGAAATTAAAATAACAACAACAACCTGGTTTTTCACCCAAGAGGGTTTGAGAAACACTGCACTGAGGATGTGTTAAACACCCTTTCAAACCAATTTAATGCTCAGACCACTTGTAATATCATCTAATAATTCAGTTTTCTCATTGAGGTATTTGTTTCTCTTTCTCTTTGTGAGCAATCAATTGTGGTATATTATGCCTTTCTTGGGTGGTAAGTCTAAAGACTTAGTTGGCTGCTGTGATGGTAAGACTACTCAATGAAACAACCCTACTGTGCCATCAAGAGGCATGAGGATTCTACACTTGAGCAAGTGTGGAATTTGGGCAACAAGAATAGATCTGGCATCTGTAGATTTAGCATCTGCGTATTTGACCATTGACCAGTTATTTGGGTGGCTCAAGGCCTGTGGTAATCTTTGGCTTTGACTCTGCATGATTTTAAAACTGAGTTCTTGAAGTCTACCATATAGGAGCAAGTCACTTAACATGGGTGGAAGATCACAAAAAGGTTCCTATTCTCCACAATTCCCTGTGCTCACACCCTTGGGTAGAGTCTATCTTTCTTCTTGAATCTAGGCTGGCCTTGTGACTTGCTTTGGCAAATAAAACACAGCACAGATGATAATATGCAATATATGAAGTGAGGACAAAAGAAGCTCCAAGCTTCACTCTCTTGGAACCATCAGCTACTACATGAACAATGCTGAGCCAAATGAATTATGAGAGACTATGTGAAGTCAAGACAAGTTGTCCCAGTTGAGGCCATACAAGACCAGCGATTCCTAGACAACTATCAGACAGTGAGAGAGCCCAACCACCATCAGTAGACTGCAGACACATGAGCAAGCACAAGTGAATCACAAGCAATGACAAGTGTTTATTCTTCTTAGTCATGGAGTATTGGGATGGTTTGTTATACAGCATTAGCTAACTGATATGGCATTCATATCCCAAATGGGTTTTTAAAGCAGAATTTACAAATATTGTGGAGGTGGGTTCCTCACAAATGTAAATTCTTACAAAGAAATGAAACTTTCTTGCATAAAAGTGTATGCATCCAAGTCTGGACATTCACACATTTTACCATGAACATTTAGGGCGATTTGACTACCCACCTTAGAAAGCAATCACCCAATAAGTTAGGTCACTGTTATCATACCATCAATCTTTATTCAAAGTCCTCACTTGGAAAAATCCTATCTCATAGCCAAATAGTTGAAGGCTATATCCCACAGATGTCAAATTCTTCAAGAACACCATTTTAAATCTCAGATTTCACCTGCGTCATATTCTAATATTGCATATATTTTCTGGGGACTGAATTTTTCCTTTTAAACTAATGAAATACTCCCACAAATCAGGAGCCAGATGCCTTATTGGGTGGTAGTGACATTTTAAACTATGTGTTAATAAAAAAATACTAAGAAAAAGAAGAAAAAAGAAACTCACTTAAATATTTAATGTCGCTTCCAACAATTGTTTCCATTTCTTGGAAAAATTCCTAGCATAATAAATGAAACAAACATTTCCATCATACATACATTTATTATTTCCACATGGTGTGTGTGTATGTAGTATGTGCAATTAGGTTTGCTTTCAAAAATTAGAAATGCTTTAAATCTCATACACAGAATCATTTCTCTTTCATCAAGGTCCCTGGCAGCCAGGATATTCTCACAGAAACTGGACAGACCCAAAGCAACTCTACAACTGTGCTCCTTGGAGAATTAAGTTCATGTCTTTGGTACTTTCACAGTTTCTTTTATTTGTTTAAGCCATGAAGGAATGTCTGTGCCTGGTTCAGTGGGTTTCCCTATCTTTGCACATCCATCTTCCTCTCTTTGAAGTTCTCAGATGTCCTTAGTCCTTCAAGGGTGCTTCGACTGCTCCAGTGATGTCTACCTACCTCGCATCTATTTGTGCAAGTTTCCTTTAAACACAGCATTCCTGGGCTTTACCAAGAGAAGTGGCATTGCCTTGTGTCCTTGCTTCCTTGGTGCATAGATTGTAGGATCATCCCTCTGTAGCCAATCTCTGAACTTCAGGAGAACTTCAAATTACATAGGCTGACATTCAGTTTCTTGCTTTGTGACCTTGAGGAGGTTCTTCAACTTAATTTGCTTTTTTGTCAAAGACAGTAATAATACTTTTGTTCTGAGGTGTGACAAGGTTTTTCTGAGAATGAAAAATGATATTTTAACACTAATGGTAGAACTTACTAAACAGTAATTGTTATTCTTAGCTATAGCTGTGTTCGTATAGAGCAACTTTTTTTTCACAGCAAATATCAAAAAGACATAAATTGCACAGGCTATTCTCTGAAATCTATTACTTTTTAAAATTGGTTAACACTGCAACTAGAAAAGGAAAGTGCATTCTAGAGATGACAATACACTGGGGATTCTGGGCAATTTCACCTTTCTAGAATGTCTTTGCCAAGCTTCTCAAGAGGTGTCTGTTCTCACTGCCACTGCTTTTTCACCTGCTAATTACTCTGCAATCACATGCCTTCATCACACCATTTAACTTGGAAACGTTATAAATGCCATTCAAATTGCCAAGCTCAATGGATGTGTTTATTTTCTTACCTAAAGTCTCCATATTTGAAAGTTGACCATAACTTTTTTTAAAGATTAATTTAATTAATTAATTTTTCTCCCACCCACCTTGTTGTTTGTGCTTGCTGTCTGCTCTCTCTGTCTGTTCGTTGTATGCTTGTCTTCTTTTTTAGGAGGTACTGGGAACCGAACCCAGGACCTCCCATGTAGGAGGGAGGAGCCCAATGGCTTGAGCCACCTCTGCTCCCACTTGTTGTGTCTCTCATTGCATTTCCTCATGGTTATTCTTCATTGTGTCATCTCATTGTATCATCTTGTTGCATCACCTCGCTGAGCCAGCTTGCCTTCTTTAGGAGGCACCGCGAACCAAACCCAGGACCTCCCATGTGGTAGGCAGGTGCCCAATTGCTTGAGCCACATCCACTTCCTGACCATTACTTTTTTTTTTTTTTTAATTTTTTTTTATTTGTAAAATGATATATAAATACATATGCATATATGTGCATTTGTTTACATAAATGTTATTTGTTATACATATATATACATTTTATAAAGGTGCCTAGATTACCCAAATATTACTCAGAAACTACAGGGATTCCCATGCTCCCCACCGCCCACACCCCCAAAAACACCCCACACAACCATTCCCCATCCGTGTGGTACTACACCCGCAATGGATATACACATCCTGGGGCCTTGCCACCGAGCATAGACTACAGTTCA
>JAQZBX010066471.1:0-16029 GCA_029593785.1 Cabassous unicinctus
TACAATCCCAATAAAAATCCCAACAGCCTTTTTTTTGGAAACCACAAAGCCAATGATCAAATTTATTTGGAAGGGTAAGGGGCCCCAAATAGCCAAAAATGTCTTAAAAAAGAAGAACAGCGTTGGAAGACTCTCACTTCCTGACTTGAAAGCATATTACTTAGCTACAGTGGTAAAAAACAAACAAACAAACAAAAAAACAAATATAAAAAAAAACAGCTTGGTACTGGCATAAGGACAAACAGATTGACCAATGGAACCAAATTCAGAATTCAGAAATTGGCCCTCACAAATACAGTCAACTGATTTTTGACAAGTCCACCAAGCTGGGCCAGAACAGCCTATTCAACAAATGGTGCTGGAAGAACTGGATAGCCATATCCAAAAGAAAGAAAGAAGACCCCTATCTCATACCTTATACAAAAATCAACTCAAAATGTATCAAAGAGCTAAATATAAAAACAACATCCATAAAACTCCTAGAAAAAAATGTAGGAAAATGTAGGAAAGCATCTTCAAGATGTTTGTGGTATGTGGTAGTTTCCTAAACCTTATACCCAAAGCACAAGCAACAAAAGAAAAAATAGATAAATAAGGCCTCCTCAAAATTCAAAACTTTTGCACATTAAAGGACTTTGTCAAAAGAGTAAAAAGGCAGTCGAGTCAATGGGAGAAAATATTTGGCAATCACATATCTGATAAGAGTATAATATCCATGATATATAAGGAGATCATACAACTCAACAGTAAAAAGACAAACTATCCAGTTAAGAAATGGCAAAAGACTTGAAAAGACAACTGTCCAAAGAAGAAATACAAATGGCAAAGAAACACATGAAAAAATGTGCATTATCACTAGCAATTAGGGAAATGCAAATCAAAACTACATTCAGATATCATTTCACACCTATTACACCGGCTGCTATTAAAATGCCAGAAGACTGTAAATGTTGGAGAGATTCTCACTGTTGGTGAGAATGTAGAATGGTTCAGCCACTGTGGAGGACTGTTTGGCAGTTCCTAAGGAAGTTGACTATAGATGTGCCATGGGATCTGGCAATACCATTCCTAGGTATATACCCAGAAGAACTGAGAGCAGTGATAAAAATAGACATCTGGACACCGATGTTCATAGCAGCGTTATTCATGATAGCCAAAGGTTGGAAACTACACGGTGTACATCAACTGATGAGTGGATAAACAAACTATGGCATATACACATGATAGAATATCATGCAATGGTAAAAAGAAATGAAGTCATGAAACATATGACAACATGGATGAACCTGGAGGACATTATGTTTAGTGAAGCAAGCCAGACACAAAAGGACAAATATTGTATGATTGCCCTATTATAAACTAAATAAATTATTTGAAATATAAATATATAATGTAAAATATGAATATGGGTAGAACTGCATATAAAAGACCGCTTTCCTTTGAAGCTGAACAAATGTAAGTTAACACTATACAATGTTAATATCAGACAAAAAACAACAACATTATAGTACGTGAAAGAGACTAGACACAGAGTACTACATATTGTATGATTCCATTTATATAAAATGTAAATATAAATCAATTTATAAAGATGAAATGAGATTAGTGGTTATGTAGGTCTAAGAAAGGAATGCTAAGGGGTATGGTCTGTCTTTTTAGAGTAATGAAATTGTTCTAAATTTTTGAGATGGTGAATGTACAACCTTGTGATTATTCTAAAAGCTATTGATTATATACTTTGGATACATCATATGATATGTGAATGTATATCAATAAAACTGCTTAATAAAGAAATATTTGTGCAAGAATAGCCAGAAACAGCAGCTATGTACAGCAGGGTAAACAGAGATTGAGAGGTGAGGAATTTTCTTGTTTATTCATTTGTCTGTTTTTTGTGTATTATTATTATTGACATAATTAAAATGCTCTAATAATGATTCAAGTTATGAACACACAACTATGTGATTATACCAAATACCACTGAGCATAACTTTGGATACATTGTATGCTTTATTAATACATATCAATAAAATTGATTTCTTTAAAAAAATATGCAGACATTGGAAGAGTAGATTAAAAAACTTGACCAAACTATTTTCCGCCTATAGGAAACTCATATCAAGTAAAATAACAAAAATAGTTTGACAGTAAAAAGATGTAAAAAGATATTCTGTTGTGGTCACCCTCCATAGGTGGGATGGACTCCTCTCCAACCCCATGCAAACTTTTGTTCTGATGTTGAGACTGATGAACAAGAAGGTATGATAAGTTTTATTAATCACATATTTCTGGAAAGAGCAGGGAAGTCTCCCAAGTAGGTCTGAAAATGGTTTGAAAACGCAAAGAAAGACACTGGTTTGGCTTTTTATTGTGGCTAAGGAGCAGAGTTCCAGCATGAGCAGGGAAGAGCTTCCATGGTTTGAACATCTTGCTGATGCCAAAGGAGGGTGCTCCCAGGCTTTCTCATCAGCTTGGCCAGATGTGAGGCAAAGGGGAAAGGGGAGTGTTGTCAGCAAGAGGACAGTGTAAGAGCTGCTGGTGAATGCCTCTCCCCTTTAGAAACATCATAAAACAGACAGAATAAATTTTCTCAAAAATCTGGAATATGACTGAAACTAAAAAATGCAGTGAATGCTAAAACAGAAAAATAACACCTAAAAATGGTGGGAGAACCACAGGACGAATTCAACAGTCCATGTCCCTCCCTCATGCTTGGATCCAAGTGGCAGTATATGTGATACATGGCAGCAGCTTGGCAGCCCATGTGCATTCAAGTGCAGATTCATGGAAACTCATCAGCCAATCCTGGTGACTTGGCAGCCCATATATGCTGACCTGGATTTTGAATGACCCGTGGCAGCAGGAGGACAACCCACACATTTTCCAATATGGGTTTCTCCTGCCTGACTCCTGATTCACTTAAATGAAAACATTGGTGTCTTTATACATTGCACTCACCTGTCTCCAGGTAAGACTGACTTAGGGTTTGGGTCTGGGGCCCCTAATCTGGAAGTTACTAGGTATAGAAAAATAGCACAGAAAGGGAAAGACGAGTGGCAGAGGTGCAGATTAGACACAGTGCTCAAGCTGGAATGAAAGGTAGACCAAGAGCACAGCCCAGGGACACAGGAGGCTCTAAAATCCTAAATATTAGGGAGAATCTAACTTCTACAGGTAGCACATCAAAATAATTAAATGCCCTAACTTGAACAAAAGATCACAAGACATACAAAGAAACTGGAAAAGATTGCCCATTTAAAGGAACAAAGTAAAACAGCACAGGAAGCACAGTCACTGGAATAATTAATCAAAGACATTCAGCCAACTCTCAAATTAGAGCTAAAGGAAGACATAGAACTAAAGGAAATAAAGAGGACTATGCATCAACAAAAGAAGGAACTAAATTTTTTTAAAAAACAAAATCAAATTTGGGGGCATTAAAAACACAACCATGGGGCCAGAAGCTGTGTGCAGTTAGTTGCTCAGGAATAGGAGCTTAAGTGAAGACTGAAGCCTTATTCGGTGGAAATCAACCATGGCCATAGGTTCCTACTGGAGCTAGCTGTAGAATAGGAGTAGGCAAGCTTTCGGTTCCACGTCCCGCTTTCCGGAGGGGCCCACTTGTCCTCTGGGCATCCCTGGTCTCAAGTAGGTCTAGCCTGCCGGCAAGGACGCCCCGAAGGTGGGAAGCACCTTGCCCCTGGTTGCTTAGGCCAGCAGCAATGAGTGAGCCGGATGAGGCTGAGCCGTAGCCAGAGAAGGCAGCAGCAGAGCCCCCTACACCTGGGCCCACCTTAGGGGGCTTGTTCACTTCTCTCCCTACACCCAAACGTTCGACCTTGCTGTCTGGTCTTCCCAGCTAGAGGCCCCAGCCTTCCTCCACCGCCGTTGCTCACCCACCCACCTGACACCCCCGGATCCAGCGTCCTCCCACCTTGCTCTTTTGCCTGGGAGGCTTCCCTCCACCTCCAGGCGTGATCCCGGCTGCAGCAGCTGGAGTTGGGGAGGGGCTGAGTTTGGGGCTGCCCTCTCTGCGATGCCCTGGCCTCAGTCTGCCCCCCACCCGCCCACCAATCCGCGGTGCCAGTCCCTCCCTGGGGCTTTTCAAGCCAAAAAAGAGGATAGGGCCCGTGAAGATCGCGGCGCCGACGGAGCTGCACAAGCGGGTTTCAGATTCCAGGGAAGATGAATCCACAAAGAAGAAAACTATTCTTCAGGGACCTAGTGAGGGCACTGGTTTGTCTGCCTTGCTTCCCCAACCTGTAACAACCTAACTGTGAAAGTGACTAACGGGTTTCTCCTGCTCAATACCTTCTCCCAGAAATCCTCGGATGGCACCTCTTAAACTAAGTCTCCCAGAATGACCCCTGAGATCAAGCCTCCTCTCTCGACCTTGTGGGCACCACAACCAGCACGCTGTCACCCTCTGCCATCAAGGCTGCCGCCTGGAGTGCTGCCCTGCAGGTGGTGATGAAGCAGATCACACAAGAGGAAGAGAGTGATGATGAAGTAGCCCTTAAGAATTTCTCCCTCCCTGACAAGGCTGAGCCACCTGGATGTATCCCATCCCTACTATCCCTAAAGAGCTGCCTTCAGGCACAGAGCCAGAGCCGGCCTTCCAGGATAATGGAGTCAATGCCCCCTCCCCCTTGAGTTCAAGATGGCACAAGAGGCAAGTGGAGCTCCTTGGATGTCTAAGCCTGGGGACCACTACAGCTACAATCCATTTTGGTGCTTATCAGGATTATTACAGTGTTACAGTATTGGCTATTATACAGCACAGGACCAGACTTTGATCCTCCAACCAGAAAATTACCCCAGTTGCCTCCTTCATCCATGACAAAGCATTTAAGAGGCCGCAAGGCAAGAGGAACCCAGGGAGGAAGGAAATCAACTTTTTAGAGATCAAAGGTGATGACCAGCTCAGTGGGGCCCAGCAGTGGATGACCAAGTCTTTGAAAGAAAAGAAAACTATGAAGTCAATCAGCAAAAAGAAAGGTGAGCAACCAATAGGCCAGCAATGGAAGAAACAACAGATCAGGTACTGATTCACCAGACTAAGGAACTAAGAACACCTGATAAGAGAACAAAGTGAGCCACTGGCAAACCCAAGCCAAATATGGACTCTTGGGCTCTGCAACTGATTGCTGCCAGGATCTCCTGCCAATCCAGGTGACTTGGCTCCCAACTTCACCTCTGGGAACCCAGGTGCTCCAAGCCCATCATCTCGTTCCCTGGGGACCCAGCCCTCACTTCTGCGAGAATAAACAAATTTGATAGATTTTTCTTAACAAAGTTAGAAAACTCATTTCATTTCTGTGTTGGAGCTAGCAAAGACTTGTGAATGATGCCTCAGAAGGCTCAGAAGGGTCTCTGATTTCTTGGATGGGAGTTTTGCCCTCTGTAGGGTGTAATGACATGTTGAATGCTCCTCCACCACCTTTTTTTTTAAAAAAAACAGGGAAGTCAGTTGAAATAAAATATTTGGTCTGACAGGGGAAGAAGGCAGGCTGAACTGTCACAGACATCACCCATCTTCTTGCTTCAACATGTGATAATAAACATTTGTGAAGAAGTACCTCTTATGGTACCTTGAGTTGGACTCTTTCGGGCCTTGTAACTGTAAGCCTCTTCTCCAGATAAATACCCTTTATAAAGCCAACAGATTTCGGGTACTTTGCATCAGCACTCCTTTGGCTGACTAATACAATCATGTACAGGGGATCCTCAGTAAGAGTAAGTGCCAAGTTCTCATTAGATACCATAGAAGTGATAAGGAAGTGGGATGATATAGTTAAAGCACTGAAAGAGGAAAGTCACCAGTCAAGAATTTTATCTCCAGAAAAATATCCTTCAGAATAAGGGAAAGTTTAGACATTCTCAGAAAAATAAAACCTGAGGCAGTTTTTCACCATGAGATCTTCCCTATAAGAAATGCTAAAGGGAGTTCTTCAGGTTGAAAGGAAAGGACAATAAATGGTCTTTGGGCAGTATGAAGAAATAAAGATCTGTCATAAAGGTAATTGCATGGGTGACTACAAATGCAAGTATTATTGTATTCTTGGTATGTAACTCTACTTTTTATTTCTTACAAGATTTAGAATAAAGTTTCAAGCACTATCCATCAAAAACCCAGCAGCCTTTTCTGCATAAATGAAAAAGCTAATCCTCCAGTGGATATTGAATTGCAAGGGGCCCTGAATATCCAAGTTCATATTGCAAAAGAAGAAAGAAGGTGGAGGACTTGCACTTTTTAATTTCAAAACATACCCTCAGGGGAAGCAGATGTGACTCAAGAGATTGGGCTCCCGTCTACTATATAGGATGTCCAGGGTTCAATTCCCAGGGCCTCCTGGTGAAAGGCAAGCTGGCCCATGCAGCGAGCTGGCCCTCGTAGAGTGCTGGCCTTCGTGGAATGCTGGTGCAGCAAGATGACACAACAAAAAGAGATCCAGAAGAGAGACAATAAGAGCTGCAGCTGACCAGAGAGCTGAGGTGGCACAAGAGATTGAAGACCTCTCTCCTCTCTGGAAGGTCTCAGGATCAGTTCCCAGTGACGCCTAAAGAGAAGACAAGCAGACACAGAAGAACACACTGAAAGCAGATAGCAAGTGCAAAAACAATCTAGTATGCTACTGGAATAAAGATAGACATATAGACCAAAGGAATGGAATTAAAAATAAATCCACACATCTAAGGTCAAGTGATTTTTAAAAGGATACCAAGCGCTATAAATGGGGAAAGAAAAGTCTTTTCAAAAATAATGCTTACAAAAGAATGAAGATGGACCACTACCCCACACCATATACAAAATTACTCTAAATGGATGAAAAAACTAAATATAAGTGCAAATATCATAAAAATTTTGGAAGAAAACATATAGGGAACTGTTTATAACTTTGGATTTTTTAGTGATTTCATAGATAGGCCTCTAAAAACATGATATCCAAAACTATTTTGAACTCCATAGTGGGAAGGAGAGGCTGATAAATTATGGTAAAGAACTGTAAACTGCTCTCTCTGCACAGCAGCTATCAACACCCATCCCCCACTTTTGTGGCAGGTCACAGGAGTTAGTATCCAGTCCCTGTCTAGTTTACAGGTGACAGAAAGGGACATAAAATTCCTCTTCCCCAATAACAGGGGTGGTCACAGCCAGTCAAAGATCAAGGCTTTTGATGAGCAAATTCTGATGGGTCCCAGCTTTCAGGGCAGCTATTTTTTCAACCCATACCACACAAAGGTGGCAGCAGCCATTTTTTCAAACCTGCCCTGGAAAAAGGTGGCAGAAGCCATTATTTCAACACTCCCTGGACAAGGGCAGAGGCAATGGAGATTAAAAGATGCAGAGTTTCCTCAGGTCTGCAAGGGCTGTTAGCTGAAGAGTTGCATTTTTCAGGCAGACCAGGGAAGCTCAATTTTGGGGAGTCATCAGAAAACCTTTTGGCACCTTTCCTGATCCCCTCCCCAGGGCACTTTATAGTTAGTCTTTACCCACTTCATGGGCCCCTGGTGCTGTTTTGGGTGGGAAAGACTGACTAGGGAAAGTTCTTTCAGGCATGCTCCTCATCCCAGAATTTGCCCTCCAAGAAAAATCAGTGTGAAGCAATGAAAGGTGTGTGAAAAACTATAAAGGAAGACAGTCTAGGACAAAGGCCTGGTGGCTTCAAATAATGGGGAAAGAGAGAGGGAGATCTGTCTCCTGGAAAACAGAGGGGACAAACAAACTGTAAACAGAGCAACTCCACAACAACTAAAAAACAATAGCCCAGGACAAGATGAAGGCCCAGGAAGACAGGAAAACCCTGCATGATACATTTACCTTGAACAATCTTCCTGATAGGAGGGCTGAAGCTCAACAAACTCTCTATCTTTTCACCAGCTGGTTACAAAACCAAGAAAAAGACATCCCAGGGAGTAAATCCCAGAGTTAACATTTTAAAATATGAAATATACAGGGTGCCATAAGAAAGTATAAGACAAACAAAGAAACAGTAAATGATGGCCCATATGAAGACAGAGGATAAAAATACAGAAACACCAATGAAGAAATTGAGAATGTGGCCATCCCAGGCAAAGCCTATTAAAAAATAATCTTAAAATGCTCAAGGATATGAAGGTAAGTACACACAGAGGAAGAATCAAAGGGTATCAGGGAAATAATGAATGAACAATATGAGAGGCAAGTTAAAGGGATAGAAATTTTAAAAAGGACCCAAACAAAAGACAAGAATAACTGAAATGAAAAACACTCATGATGGCTTCAAGAGCAGAATGGAGCTGGCAGAAGAAAGAATCAGTGAACTGGAAGATAAGACAGTTGAAATGAGTCAGGCTGAGGAGAAAAAAGGAAAAAAGAAACATTAAAAGTTAAAATAGGGAAGTGGATGTGGCTCAGGCAATTGGTCTCCTGTCTACCATATGAGAGACCCCAGGTTCGATTTCTGGAGCTTCCTGATGAAGGCAAGCTGGTCTGAGCCTGCAGAGAGCTGATAGCTTGCATCCATGGAGAGCTAGCAAAGCAAGATGGCACAACAAAGAGAGACAAGCAGACACAGAAAAAACATGCAGGGAATGGACACAGAGAGCAGACAGCGAGCACAAGTGGCAAGGGCAGGGGGGCATGATAAAAAAAAGTTCTAACAGTCTACTTTGCAAAATGGAAAAGCCAATTATAAAATTTATTTTTTTTTAAAGTTAAAATAACCTAGATCAACTATGGAACATCATCAAGCACACCAATGTACGCATTATGGAAATTCCAGAAGAAGAAGAGAAAAAGAAGTGGGCAGAAGGAACAGTCAAAGAAATAATTAAAGAGAACTTCCCAAACTTAGAAAAGATGCACATCCAAGAAGCTCAGAGAGCAACAAAGAGGGTAAATGTGAAGAAAAATATATCCTATCATATTCTGATCACATGATCAAATGCAAAAGCAAGGAAAGAGTTCTGAAAGCTGAAAGAGAAAAGCAACATGTTATGTACAAAGTAGTCTCAATTAGATTGAGTGCCAATTTCTCATCAGAAACCATGGAGGCAAGAAGGCCGTGGGTTGAAATACTTAAATTACTGAAAGAGAATAACTGCCAGCCAAGAATTTTATATCTGATGAGACACTCTTTGAAAACAGGGAAATTTTAAGACATTCTCAGATAAAGAAAAGCTAAGAGAGCTCATCACCACTAGACCTGCCATACAAGCAATGCTAAAAGAAGTTCTACAGAGAGGAAAGACACAAGATGGTGGTTCAAAGCAGCATAAAGAAATGAAGATCTGCAGTAAAGTTAACCATTTCAGTAATTATAAATGTCAGTATTATTGTATTATATTGTTTGGTATGTAACTCCACTTCCTACTTCCCACAGGTGCTAATATATAAAATAATGATAAATCTAAGTTTTTGAACATGCAATATACAAAGTTATAAGTGGTAAGAAGTACTGAAAATGTGAAGGGACAGAGGGTTATAGGAAAAATGTATGTGCATGTTTTTGAAGTTAAGTTGATATCAAACCAAATATGATTGTCATATATTTAGGATGATAAATTTTAACCCCATGGTAGCTACAAGGAAAATAGATGAAAATTATATTCAGATAGAAGTGAGAAGGTATTCAATATGGTACAATGCAAAAAAGCAAATAAATATACAAGTAGGCTTTAATGAAAATGACTAATAGCAAAATGGCAGAAGATAGTCCTGTATTATCAATAATGACTTTAAATGTAATGGATTAGAATCTCCAGTAAAAAGTCAGAGATTGGCAGATTGGATTTTAAAAAAAAAGCATGACCCAACTATATACTATCTTCCAGAGACCCACCTTAAATTAAAAATTACAAGTTGGTTGAGGGTGAGAGGATGGAAAAAGTATATCATGCAAATAGTAACCAAAAGAGAATTGAAGGGGATATACTAATATTGGATAAACTAGACTTTAGATCAAAAAGCAATTTTGATGGACAAAGATGGTCATTATATGCTGATAAAGGGGACAATTCAACAGGAAGATGTAACAATTATAAATATATATGAGCCAAACAGCAGAGCCCCAAAGTATATGAAGCGAATACCAAAAGATTTGAAATAAGAAATTGATTGTTCCACATTTATAGTAGGAGACTTTAAAACACAGCTATCAATAATGGATAAAGTATCCATTCAGAAGATAAATAAGGAATTATAGGATTTCAAAGATACACTAAACCAACTGGACCTAAAAGACATAGAGAACACAGCACCCAATGAAAGCAGAATACAATTCTTTTGAGTATACAAGGATCATTCTGCAGATCAGACCATATATTGGGTCAAAAAAAAGTCTCAAATTCAAAAATACTGAAATCATACAATATGTTTTCTCTGACCACAACAAAATGAAACTAGAAATCAATGACAGAGGGAGAAATGGAAAATTCACAAATATGTGGAAATTAAACAATATATTCTTAAACAACAATTGGGTAAAAGAAGATATAAGAATGAAAATTAGGAAATATCTTGAGGTGAATGAAAATGAAAACACAATATACCAAAACTTATGGGATGCAGCAAAGGAAGTGCTGAGAGGGAAATTTAGACTGTTAAATGCTCACATTAAAAAAGAAGAAAGATGTCAAATCAGAGACCTAACCTCAAAACTCGAAGAACTAGAAAGAGAAGAGCAAACTAAACCCAAAATGAGCAAAAGGAATGAAATAACAAGGATTAGAGCAGTGATAAATGAAATAGAAGACAAAAAACAATAGAGAGAATCAGAAAAACCAAAAGTTTATTCTTTCACAGATCAATAAAATTGACAAACCTTTAGCTAGAATGACAAATAAAAAATAAAGAGGATACATATAGCAAAACTCAGAAATGAATAGGGGGGACATTACTATCAACCCTGCTGAAATTAAAAGGATTATAAGAAGATAGTATGAACAACTGTAAGCCTATAAATTAGATAACATGGATGAAATGGACAAATTCTTAGAAAAAACAAACTACCTACATTGATTCGAGAAGAAGGAGAAGAAATCAACAAACTGATTACTAGTGAAGGGATTGAATCAGTAATCGAAAACCTCCAAACAAAGAAAAGCCCAGGACCAGATGGCTTCAAAGTGGAATTCTACCAAGAAGACTTAACTCCAATTCTGTTCAAACTGTTCCAAGAAATTGAAGAGAAAGGAACACTCCCTAACTCATTCTACGAGGCCAAAATCACCCTGATACCAAAGCTGGATAAAGATACAATAAGAAAATAAAACTGCAGACTGATATCTCTTATGAATATAGATGCAAAAGTCCCAACAAAATACCAGCAAATGGAATCCAACAGCATATTAAAAGAATTATACACCATGACCAATCAAGTGGGATTTATTCCTGGTATGCAAGGTTGGTTCAACAAAAGAAAAACAATTAATGTAATACACCACATTAACAGATTGAAGGAAAAAAACATGATCACCTCAATTGATGCAGAAAAAGCATTTGACAAAATACAGCATTCTTTCTTGATAAAAACTGTTAGAACACTAGGAATAGAAGGAAACTTCCTCAAAATGATAAAGAGGATGTATGAATAACCTATAGTTAACATCATATACAATGGAGAAAGATTGAACGCATTCCCCTCTAAGATTTGGAACAAGACAAGGATGCCTACTGTCATCACTTTTATTCAACATTGACTGGAAGTTCTAGCCAAAGGAATTAAGCAAGAAAAAAATAAAAGGCATCCAGATTGCTAAGGAATGAAGAAAACTTTCTCTATTTGTAGATAATATAATCCTATATAAAGAAAATCCTGAAAAATCCACAACAAAGCTCCTAGTGCTAATAAATGAATTTGGTAAAGTTGTGGGGTACAAGATTGTATTTGTCAGTCAAAGGGGTGCTGATGCAAAATACCAGAAATCTGTTGGTCTTTATAAAGGGTATTTATTTGGGGTAGAAGCTTACAGTTACCAGGCCATAAAGCGTAACTTTCTTCCTTCACCAAAGTCTGTTGCCATGTGTTAGAGCATAACAGCTGCCGATGTTTGCCAGGGTTCAGGCTTCTTGGGCTTCTCTCTTTCTGGGGCTTTCCTTGCTCTGGGCTCAGGCTTGCTTTGTGCCACAAGGCCAGCTGTAGACTATCAGGCAAATAGCTTGCTTCTCTTCCCAGGGCCTTCTCTCTTTCCTACAACCATGCTCCTCTATATGCTACTTTCCGGGGCTCCAGCTCAAGACTCTGCATCACAACTCCAACTCAAAACTGCTCCAACACTGTCCTTTGCCATGTCTTTTATCTTCGAGACCCCACCCACCAAAGGGTTGGGCTCAATGCCCTATTGACATGGCCCAGTCAATGCCCTAATCATAACTTAATCATGCCCAGATTAACAGACCAGTTTACAAGCATAATCCAATATCTATTTTTGGAATTCATAACTATATCAAACTGCCAAACTGCTACAAAGATCACACAAAAATCAGTAGTGTTTCTATACAAAAGCAATGAACAGTCAGAAGAAATCAAGGAAAAAATCCATTCATAATAACAACAAGAAAAGAATCAAATATCTAGGTATAAATCTAACTTAGGATGTAAGGACTTGTACACAGGAAACTACAAAACAGGACTAAAAGAAATTAAAGAAGACCCAAATAAATTTAAGGATATTCCATGTTCATGGATTGGAAGACTAAATATCATTAAATGTCATGACAAACCAAAGCAATTTATAGATTCAATACAATCACAATAAAAATTCCAACAACCTTCTTTGCAGAAATGGAAATGCCTATCATCAAATTTCTATGGAAAGTTTAGGGCCACCAAATAGCTAAAACCATCTTGCAAAAGAAGCATGAGTTGGGGGACTCATACTTCCCAATTTTTAAACTTATTACAAAGCCACAGTAATCAAAATAGCATGGGGAGCAGTGTAGCTCAATTGTTAAACACTTGCTTCCCATGTATGAGGTCACAGGTTCAATCCTCAGTACCTCCTTTAAAAAACACACACACACACAAAGTATGATAGACACAAACAAACAAAACAGCATGGTAGACATCTAACAAAATGGTGATAATGGAACAACCCCATCCCAAAAGCAAGGGATATTTTCAACTGCAAGTAAAACAATTCCATTTTTCTGCCCTATAATGTCTATGTACCTTCTTAGCCTGAAGCAGTCAGTTGGGCATCACCCCAATCCCTCAAGACTGAGGAATGAACAAAAGTAAGGGGGGAGTTAATCATTGACTAAAGCATATATGCTGCTATTGTAGTTAATATTTTGTATTTAGTAATTTGTAACATAGATATAAACATTTTAAAATAAAATAACAACATGATATTGGCACAAGGACAGACATATAGATCAACTGAATAGAATTTAGAATGCAGAAATCAGCCCTCACATTTATGTCCAACTGATTTTTGACAAGGTGGCAATGACTACTCAATTGGGAAAGAATAATCTATTCAATAAATGGTGCTAAGATAGTTGTATTTCATTTCCAGAAAAAAAGGAAGACCCCTACCTCACACCACATATAAAAATTAACTAAAAATGTATCAAAGACCTAAATATAAGAGCTAGAACTCTCAAACTCCTAGAATAAAACATAAGGAAGCATCTTCAGGACCTTTTGTTAGGTAGTGGTTTCATGTGCTTTACACCCAAAGCACAAGCAACAAAAGAAAAAACTAGATAAATGGGTCCTCATCAAAATTAAAAACTTTTGTACATTGAAGGACTTTATCATGAAAGTAAAATGACAACATACATAATGGGAGAAAATATTTGGAACTCACATATCCAATAAAGGTTTAATATCCAGAATATATGAAGAAATCCATTAACTTAACAAAAAGACAAAAAAAAAAAAAAAAAAAAGAAACTAAAAAATGGGCAAATGACTTGAACAGACTTCTCTTCAAAAAAAGTATACAAATGGCCAGAAAGCACAGAAAAAGATGTCCAACATCATTAGCCATTGGGGAAATGCAAATCAAAACCGTAAAGAGACAGTATTTCACACCCATTAGAATGACTGCTATTAAAGAAGCAGAAAATAACAAGTGTTGGAGAGGATGTAGAGAAATAGGAACACTCATTCATCGCTAATGGCAATGTAAAATGGTACAGCCACTGTGGAAGACAGTTTGGCAGTTCCTCAGAAAGCTAAGTATAGAACTACCACATGACTCAGCAATCCCACTACCAGGTATACACCCAAAAGAATTGAAAGAAGGGACTCAAACAGATAGTTGCACACCAATGTTCATGGTGGCATTATTCACAAATGCCAAAAAATGGGAAAAAAACCCAAGTGTCCTTTAACCGATAAATGTGGTGCAGTTATCCCTTCCACATCATGACTCTCCCCATCATGGTTTTTATATATCATGGATCAGCATAAGAAATTAAATGGGAATTTTGTGGAAGCAACAGACAATACACGAAGACCAGCAGACAACCCCCCAAAATTTTAGAATCTCAGAAATGCATAAAATATATGTATAATGTTGTATAATATCAACATATTTTATTTTATATATATATTTATAGCAGAAATATATACAATTTCTTTTTTAAACTTAAAATAAGTAAAAAGCTAAAGTTTCAAAAAAACAAACGTGAAAGCCAGCATATGACACAGAAAGGCTAGAAATGTAGAGATATCTTTAAAAGCTTAGTAACTCATAAATGCGTTACATGTATGTACTGTTATGTACAATATTGCCTGTACATTTTTTTACTGTTTAATAACATAAATGTACAGCCACACATTTTTTTTTCTTAAAATTAAGTTTTTAGTAAAAGGACTGGTTCTATGCACTAGTTTTGGGATGCCAAGCATGTTTATGGCAGTCTCTCACGTGACATTTCACAGTGATCTGGCAATTATCTTTGCATCTCAAGTTTCTCATATCTTGTGTCATTTAAATGCCATAAGCTCTACTAAAACCATGGGTCCCCATCTGACAATTAAGGATATGAATGGCCAGTGTTTTTGTCAACTTCCTAATAAGATCACTGAAAAATAAATGACCAAAAAGGGGGACTGCTAAATAAAAATATAATGGCCACTTGCACTGAGATTTGACGAAGTGGCCGCTTTCCAAGACATGACAGGGACTTTTTAAAAGGTGAAAACTGACGAAGGATGGGACTTTCTAAGATAGTAGACAGTCACAACAAAGTTGCAATTTGTGCAATATTTAGTGATTAAATGGCTTCAGCCCAGCAGACATAGACTATTAAAAATGGACAAGTATGCTATACTAACCAATATATATCTGTTCCCCACTTTAAAGGACTCCCAATTATGTAAAATGGAAACTTAATGTCAGCCAATCAAAACATTTCCTCACTTGCTTCCCTGTTGGCCCTCTATGAGCTTCCCCTTTCTACTCCCTCAGTGAAGTTCCCTTCTACTTTCTAGATGGGGTGCTTCCCCATATATGAATTGATCAATAAAGCTGTGAGACCCTAAAAAAAATCATGAGTCCTAAGCATAATGTTTCTACTGGTTCAGAAAGTGTTCCAAAGAAACAGAGGACAGTGATGAACCTGAAGGAAAAAGTAAAATTGTTAGATATGCTTCATTCAGGCAAAATGGCTGCTGTAGTTGGCCATTGTAACCGTTGGGGAATTGGATGTAATTATGAATTCCAAAAATATAATTGGATCATGCCTGTAATCTGATCTGTTAATCTGGGAATGATTGAATTATGATTAGGGCGTTGACTGGGTCATGTCAGTCAGTAGGGTGTTGAGCCCCACCCCCTGGTGGGTGGGGAATTGAATATAAAAGGCAAGGCCAAGAACAGAGTTGAAGCACTCTTTTGAGAAGCAGTTTTGATGTTGGAAAGAAGGCCCCAGGAGAAGAGAAGCAAACCATTTGCCTGATCGTCTACAGCTGACCTTGTGGAGGAACCAGGAGCTAAGCCCGGAGAGAAACTGCAGCCCCGGGAAGAGAGGAACCCCAGAAGCCTGAACCCTGGCAAATGCCGGCAGCTGTCTTGCTCTAACACGTGGCA
>JAQZBX010066472.1:0-16110 GCA_029593785.1 Cabassous unicinctus
TGGAGGAGGGGTGGTGGGGGAGGCCTCTCCTTAAAGCTGGGGCTCCCCTCACCCAGTATGTCTTGCCCACTTCCAGATATAGCACCCCTCTACCCGGGCTCCCTGACTGCTCCCCACCCATCACCCAGCATAGGGGGCCACCTGGTGATCCCAAGTAATTTCAAAGGGCTGAAGCATGGGGTGGGGCAGAGGCACTGTCTAGCGGGATACGGACAGCCTGGGTGCTCCATGTTGAGCCCTGACACACCTAGCTCTGAGTTCCTACTGTGTGGTGGCCCCGCCCTGAAGCAGAGGGCAACCTGGAGGAGGAGTCCAACAGGTGAACAGGTACTAATGTCCCAGGGGGAGGGAAATAGTGGGGGTGCGTGATCACCCACAGGCTTCAGTGGACTGGAGGGGAGGGGTCATCATCCACGCTGGCTGCCAAGTCACAGAAGGGAAGGTAACTGGCCTGGGGGATGAACTGAGCTCTACCACAAATAGTTAACCAGGTGAAGAGAGAGTGCGGAGACTGGAACCAGTAGGGCAGTGCTGGGATTACAAGCTGGCAGAGAGAAGGCCTAGCCTAGGAGGAGGTTGGCAGGGGCCCAAAAGGAGGAATTTGGACTTCATCCTGAGGCAGTGAGGAGCAGTTTGGGGGGGTGGAGGGAGCCTTGAGCTTTCCCACACATCAGCTTGTTGAATCCTCCTAAACTGTCTGGGAGGGAAGAGTAATATGTTTACCACCTGAGTTCTGAGGTTCAGAGAGGTTTGAATGTCTTGCTCACAGGAGCATGGCTGAGACTCAAGCCCAGGTTTTCTGGTTCTGACTCAGTGGACACATTCTGTTCGCCATAGCATTTCACCTGAGATTGGGCTGCCTCTGGATGTTTAGGTCAAGCTCTAAGTTTCCTAGCAGCCAAGGCAAAAAGGGAAACCTGATAAACTAGACAGTTTTTCCTTGTCTGAAACAAAGTAAACCTCTCAGCTCATTTGAAGTTCCAGACTTTGTTGCAGTGCTTAATTCCAGGAGGAATTAAGTTCATGGATTCTATGTAAGGGGCACTAGACAACATCCTAACCTATTTGTAGGAAAGTTACAGACTTTCACCAAACGACTATTTCTTATGTTGATCCCACAACATTGAGAACTTGGGATGGAATTTCCCAGGGAAATGGCACTAATAGACTCCAGGTGATTATTTCTTGGCCTCTAACTTGATCCAGGGTGGAGCTGAGAGATCAGAGGAGCCAGCATGGGAGATGGGGAAGGCTGGAAAGCACTCTGGAGCCACAGAGACCCAGGTTCAAATCTTGGCCCTGTTGCCTACTGTGTGACCTCAGGCAAATTAATCTCTCTGAGCCTCATTTTCCCCACCTGTCAAGTGAGGATGAGAATGCATCCCTCAAATCATTATTGGGTGTGCACGTGGCAGGAGGGGGAGAAGTATATGGGAACTCTGTACTTTCTGCATAAGTTTTCTGTAAACATACAACTGCTCTACAGAATAAAATGTATTAAAAAACAACAACATGGGGGAGGTCGTTCAGTCTTTCATTCAGTAAATATTCAGAGCCCACCATGTGCCAGGCACTGTGTCAGGCACTGGAAATACAGTGAAAGACAAGGCTGGCAAAGAACTTGTCCTTATGGAGCTTACATTCTAGTGGGGAGAAATAATAATAAACAAATAATTAAACAAGAAACTAAGAGCTGGTAGGTAAAATGAGGAAATTCAGCACGGTGATGTGATTGTGGCTGAGATTGCTGGGTGTCCTCTAATTTCCATTCTCTTCTTCTTCCTTGGAAATAGAACTCGGACCACATGACTGACCAGAATAAAGACTACCTTTCTCAGGCTCCCTTGAGGCTAGGTCCAGCCATGTGACTAAGTCCTGACCATTGGGATGTAACCAGAAGCAATCTAAAGGAAAGTCTTTAAAAAGAGGGGTACATCCCTCTTCACCTCTTCCCCCTTTCTGCTAACTGGAATGCAAAGGTGATGGCTAAAGCTTGAGCAGCCATATTGGACTATGAGGAGAAAGCCACCTGCTTAAGATGCCACAAGATAGGAGGTACCTGGGGTCCCTGACACTGTGGAGCACTAGCCCAGCCTAGGGCCTCCTACCTCCAGAGTTTCACATGAGAGAAAAATAAACTGCTATATTGCTTATGCCACTAAGATTTCAGGTTTTCTCTCACACACAGCCCACCCTAATTCTCCTTGACACCCTCCCCTCAGTCCCCACAGGGGAAGCTGAGGTGGATGCACCTGTCCAGCAAGGCTTTGCTGAGGGCTTAGGAATAGCAGTCGAGAATTAATCACTGGGCACCAAAGACCAGAGGTGGGAGTATGAGGCAGGTCTGTCCTCGGTGGCCACGGGTTCAAGCTGTGCCACTTGACACATTGTTGCCAGGGCAACGCATTGCAAGGGACAGCTCACCTAACCACAGTGGGAGGGTCCTTAACATTCCTTCCGGCCAAGAGAGAGAACAGCCTGGCTTCCAAGGCCCTCTGCCAACCCCGCACTTCTCACTTGAGAACTGACTGCATCCCAGGAAGTGCAGACCCTTTAGGAGAACTCCACCCCCTGACAGGGCTTCCCTCTGGGGCATCCGGTCCTGACCCACGATCTGGACTGTGCATGTACACACCATGAGGGGGATGCAGCCAAAGCACTGTTCGGGGTGGGCATCAGCAGGCCCAGCCTGGGGTCTGCCCTCCTGCTGATGTCTGGCCTCGGCTCCCAAACTTCTGTGAGCACACACTTGGACAAGGACACCCATGGACCTCGGGGAGGGGAACCTGGCAGACTCCTCCCTTAGTGCTCTAGGGAATGGCAGAGGAGGGGTGACAAGAAGGACTTGAAGGGCAGGGGATGCCGGTGTGGGGGGGTGGGGATATGTGGCCCTGGAGGGCCCATCAGGACCCTCTCAAGGCATCCTGGGGCCCTGCTCAGTTCTGCTTTCTGGCCACCTCCGTCCAGCCCAGGGGCTTGGTTGGAGGAAGGCAAGCTTCTCTCTTGTCTTGGGTGTTCCAGCACCCAGCCCAATGCCAGGCACACAGGGGCCTTCGGTTGAATCGAACCAACCCAAGTCCAAATTGGAATAAAATGAGTGAAAGGAGCCATGACCTCTTCCTTGAAAAAGCATAAATCAGCATAAATGTGATATTGGGCAGATTTGGGGAAACATCCACATTCAGTCAGGGCAACAAGAGAGACTCAGAACACGTGGAATGAGTGGAAAGGACCAGGCACCCATCGGCTATGCTTCTGCCTGAGCATCTGGTACCTGTCTCCATGTACAGAATAAATGAAAGAATGAATGAATGATGGATTGGAGACTCAGACCTAGACTTTTCCTGTCTGGCAGACATGGACCTTCCTGGGGCATTACCAGGCTGCTGCCAGCCCCTGATGGAACTGAGCATGACCCAGTTCCCTTTGCTTTGAGGCACTGACTGGAGGGACCAAATCCTTATGATTGAGGAGCTGGGCTGTGCAGCCATGGGAAAAACCACTCAGGCACTCTGTGCATTTTGTTTTAGTCACTAACCTCATAGGGTGCTTGTGGGGACCAAGTGAGTTAATGACACATGCCAGGTGCTGAGAACCTCTGTGCGGACATGCAGAACAGCCAAAAAGTGGGCAGAGTCTATGCTTAAGCCAGGTGTTCCCATCTGTCCTCCCCAGCCTCCCAGCCAGCTGCCCATCCTTTCTGGACCCCGGGAGAGCTCCACGGCTGCCCCCTGAACTCAACTGCCTCTGGGCTCCTGGGGCAAGTGGAGGGGCAAGGAGGCTGTGCCACTGGGCTGGCGGATGGGCAGGGCCTCCACGTGGCATCCATAGCCAAGGCCGCAGGAAGCCAGTGCGATCCAGGCCAGATGCAAGAGTGAGTCCCCAGCCCAGAGCAGGAGGAGGCACCACCCGGCCGGCTTCGGCCAGGGCCTCTCTCTGTTCTTGGATCCTGGGCAGCATGAAGGCTGAGGGCGGCAGGAGAGGTTCCAGGGCTCGGCATCAGGCCAAACACTGGCTTTGCAGTCAGATTGCCAAGTCTTAGCCCCGGCTCCAGCTTCACCAGCCGGGAAGCTTGGGCAAGTTGCTTAATTCTCAGGGCCTCAGCTTCCTCATCTGTAAGATGGGTGTAAATAACAATAAGCAGTGCCTTCCTCACCGGGGTTTAGAGGTCAGTGAGCTACTGCAGGTAGAGAGCTGGGCACGGTGCCCCCCCCCAAGTCCACTAGGTTGTTTGCTTTGCTGGGAAGCCACTTTACCTCCCTGTCACTTTAGTTTCCTCCTCTGTAAAATGGGGAAGCTGTAAGGAGCAAGCGTCTTCATCGGGGAAAGTGTAAACTGGAGGGTTCTGGCCCAGGTCTGAGCTGCTGCCCTTTTTGCTCTCTGCCAGGACCTAGCACAGCAGTAAATGACTGTGGAATTGCTGACTAAGCCCATCTCCATCCTGTCTCTAGGTTTCTACTTTTTGGAGTCCAAACCAGGAAATCTCCAGGCTGATGGCACAGAACCCAGCACTCTCACTTTACAGATGAGGAAATTGAGCCCAGAGAGGGCCAGTGACTTTCCCAGGGTCCCACAGCCAGGCAGTGTCAGAGCTGGAGGGAGGACACGAGGATACACTTTCCGAGTCCATGTCTAGAGTGGGGTCCCCACCCCCCTTTCCGTCTGATTTAACACTTCTCTTTATTCTTGCCCATCTCAGCTCATCTGAAGTCTCTGCCTGTGTAGCAACCAAAGCCCAGGAAGAAGTGCCGAGGCCGCAGCAACCCCCCCAGAGAGCCTGTCCCACTGGGGCATCTGTGGGCACCGTGGGGGCCAGGAATGCGGGCTGCTCTGGCCTGGGGGTCTGGCCGGGCCGCTGACAGAGAAGCCAGTGTGCCGACATTAGGGTTTTGTGAGGCATCTTGCTCCTCGGTGTGGGGACCGTTGTTTTTGTTGCCCTGACATTTCAGGTTGACAGAGCGGAGCGTCAGCGTCTTAATGCCCAGGGGTCAGCTCTTTGGAGGCAGCTGGGGTCTGGGGGAGAGGAAGGTTAGGGCACCCTAGGCTGGGGCAGGAAGGGGAGGGGGCTGCCTGGGCCCAAGAGTGCTGAGCAAGGTCCCCATGGGGAAGGTTGCAGGGGACAGTGGGGGTGGGGAGGGACTCAGGGAGGACACCAAGAGAGGAGAGGGAGAAGGCACCCTGCACCTGAGGCCAGGGCGGAGGGGCCTGGCCAGAGGGGAGGATGGACAGAGGCACCCAGAGGTCGGCACAGACCTGCAGGGAGGCCAGGAGCTCCGAGAACCCACCCATCACACCTTAGACCAGGAAGGAAGCCTCGGGAGAAAGCCAGGGGCCCGGAGGGCCGCAGGAGGCCTTGGGGGCTGACTGGGTGGAGAGGGGTGTAAGACTCACAGCTGTCCAGATGTGGGTGAGAGATAACTCTGTTTACTGGGTACCCGGTGGGAACGGGGCGGAGGGTGGGAAGGGGTTCCTAGAGTCCATGGGGCGGGCAGATTAGGAGGTGGAGGTATGAGTCAGGGGTTTGCAAGCTGCCCCCGGGAAGGCCCTGGAGCTGTTAGAGCAGCTGTGAGCTCAGCTGATCGCAGAGGGACCGGGTGGCTGCGGGAGTTCGCCGAGGGACCCGGAAGCTCCTGAACAGGTGGGCAGGGCAGGGGGGCTGGGGGCGGTCCTGCAGTGCCTGCCCTGGGGGTCTCCACAGGTGTCCAGCCTGAATCTGTGCCCAGGTGAGCATGGGCACCCCACCTCCAAGGGGTGCAGGTGGGTGGGCTAAGAACATCCTGATGTGTGTTGTGCCCCTAAGGGCACAGGCCCTTAGGGTACCTGCAGCTGGGGAGAGTGGGCTGGCACGCTTTAGGAAAGAGGCTGGCACGTGGCAGCCCAGGTGTGTGCTGCTGAGGTGTGTGTTCTGGGATGGGGATAGCAAAGCTGACCCCCCTCTAGGTGTGGGTTCCTGTCTGGCTCCTATTTCCCAGCCCTGCAGAACCCACAGACTCAGGTGTCACCCACCCCTGCCCTGTTTCCTCCATATATGGGGGTCCCCAAGCCACCCTATCTTCCACCTAGGAGGCAAGATGCAGCTGACACTGCCTCCCCTTTGGGACACTTCCAGGGGGTCAAGTTATCCCCCTCCTGGGGAGTGCTTGGAGGGCAGCAGGAGCCCACCACCACCTGAGGCTCTCCAAGCACTTAGCTCAGGCTCATTCCATGGGAAACAAAGGAAAAATGAGACGGGGTGAAGACAGCAAGTCTGACCTGACAGCGATAGCAGACTTCTACATAGAGCTCTGTGTGCCGGGCACTGTTCTCAAGGCCGAGTATACAGGACCTAACTTCATGCTTACCATTAGTCTAGGGGTGTGCACCTTTACTATTACCTCCTTTTACAGAGGAGAAAACTGAAGCCACAGAGATGGGGTCACTTGCCCAAAGTCACACAGCTAGTAAATGGCAGGGCTGGTACCTGACTGCAGAGTCCCTGCCCTGAACCACTAACACTAAACCAGCTCTAATAGTGATTAACTGTTTTCTGTTCTGGGCAGCAGACGAGCACAGTAGTTAGAGGGTGGCTGGAGTCAGGTAGGCCAGGGTTTATCCTGCCACCAATACCTACCTCCTGGGCACCCAAAGAGGTAAACCTCTCTGAACCTCAGCGTTCTCATCTGAAAAACAGGGCCAATGACATCAGCCACTCACAGAGTGCTTTGGGGTTATGAGATAAGGTGGAACAGCTCTTCATGTGGTATGTGGGCGATTACACAAAAGTGGTCCTAGGCCACCAGCAGCCCTCCCCGTCATCTGGCCACCCCCCCGCCAGCCTCTTCCCAGCTGTGCTTCCCACCTCCCCCCGCCCCAGGTTCCAGATGCTCCTCTGCCCCTTATCTGGCCCTGCCCTGGCTGGCTGGCTGCCAGCTCCTGACACAGGGCAGTGATCAGAGAGCGGGCTGTTATCAATGGCAGGCAGGTGAGGTCTGTGGCTGGGGGTGGGCTGGGTGAGCAGGGACAGCAATCTGGGTCACGGATAGGCCTTCCAAGGCCCTGGCGGAGCTCAAGGCACCTCCGTTCTCCCCTCTTCTCTCTTACCCATGTCTCAGAACCATGGTGGGAAGGCCCTCCCATTGTACAGATGGGGTGACTGAGGCCTAGAGAGGTCCAGAGCCACCTGTTGACCATCCTACCTCTCAGATGTGAAAACAGGCCACAGTCCCAACCCCATGGGTGGGACTTTTAGCACCTAAGGCTTAGACATCCTTGAGGCTGCTCAGAAGCTAAGCCCCAGAGGGGGAGTGGGCAAGGCTAGAGAAGGAAGAAAGAGTATAGAGACAGGAGGAGAGGGAGGAAAACTGGGGGAGAAGGGGAGAAGGGTGAAGAGAAGAAGGAGAGGATGGCATGTGACCAGGATCCTCAAGGGGCACCCCAACCTCAGGCTCCCATGCTCATATCTTGCCCCCCAGCCCCACACCCCACCCCAAGTCAGGGACCCTCTCTTTTCTCAGTTGATGGGGCTCGGTCATGCACCCTCCCTATCTCTAAGGACTGTAGGCCACTGGTTCCTCAGGAAGTTCTCTGTGCAGTTCTTTCTGTAAGTCCATCCTGCCCTATTCCCTCCCAGAGGCTTGCAGTGTCCCCACTCTGCACCTCTGCCCCAGCCATTCCTTAGACCTGGGCTACCCTTCCCCCTTCTCAGCCTGTCACTTCCCACCTGTGCTCCTCGGCCCAGCTCCAGTGACCCCTCCCCCAGGGGCGCATGCCCCACACCACATAGACCTCCAGTGCCCAGCACATCCAGCCTCAGAGCTGGATGTTGAGGGGGTGGTGCTCTCTCTGGAACCACTCTGCCTGCCATGTGCTCCCAGTTTGACTTCTCAGGCAGTGCCAGGAGCTTCCCGAGAGCAGGGACCCTGCCTTGTTCCTCTCAGCATCCCCAGTGCTCAGCACGATGTCGGGCACAGAGTGGACATGTTTGTGGACCTCACCCAAGCCCGGGGTCCATGTACTGCAGTGGGTGACAGGGGAAAAGGAGGTTCCTCTGCACCCAGGCTGGGGCCCCTTAGGTGAGTCCTGCCTTCCCCTTGAGCCGTCCTCATGTTCCTAGGGTGGACACACCTTCTTATCGGCTAGGGACGCAACTGGGGAAGCTGAGGCCCAGGGCTCAGTGGCTTTCTGGCTGTGTCCTAGTCATCTTGGCTCCCCGGTCCCCCAGCCCCAAGCCTGCACTGGGGAACCATTCTTACATTCTTTCAACAAATGTTTATTGAACACCTATTTTATGCCAACCCCTCTGCTTGGCATAGTGATTCAGTGGGGATTGAGACAGACAGGGCCTGTGCACTCATGGTTTCCCCTCTAGAGGCAGCGTCAGACAATACATACACAAATCAATTTAGATGCCAGAAAATGGGTTAATGAGTGTTAGGGTGATCAGGGAGGGCCTCTCTTCAGAGGTGACATTTGAGCTGAGACCTGAAAAGGGCTGAAAGGTGCATGTGTATATGTCCCAGGGTGAGAAAATCACAGGTGCAAAGGCCCTGGGGCAGGAAGGGACTTGATGAGAACTAGGAGCCAAAAGGAGCCCAGACAGACAAGTGGGGAAAGAGCAAAGGGTAGGGGGTTCTGGAATAGATGGGGGAGAGAAGCAGGGCCACATCACCCAGGGCCTGTGGACCACGGCCAGCAGTTTGAAACCCTCGCCTCCTTCAAAGTCCTCAGCAGCACTGCAGACACTGAGCCCCACACTCCCAAGGATGCTGCTGTCCCCTGCCCAGCCAGAAGCAGCCATTGATGGGAGCACAGGGAGTGCTGTGGAGCCCCTCAGAGGAGGGGCCGGTCCTGCCGCTGCAGTTGGCTGAGTCCTGGGGATGGGCAGGGGAAGAAGCCAGGTGGACGGAGAAGGGAGTGGGCTTCGAAGATCACCCTCCCCCCGCTTCCATCACACTTCCACCGATGCCAGCCACCATGCTTCCTCTGCCCTGCACTGTCCCGTCTCTGCTCACACCCACGAGTCCAGCTCCTTCCCCCACAGTCCCACCCACTCTTCCTTCCTCGGGCCCCATCATCTCCCAACACCTGTGATCCCCTTCTCTGAAATGTAGATCCCTCTGGGGGAGCCCAGAGAGCCCAGGATGCCCTGAGCCTCAGCCTGTGCCCCTTCCCTGTAGGGACCCGCGAAGCGGGTTATGCTGGGGGCTCAGATCGTTGCGGACAACCGGACACTTGGGACAGCGCCATGGGGGATTTGCAGGTGGGTCTCTTGGCATCTGCAGGGCTCCTACCTGGGGGCTCTGGGGACCCAGCTCTGGGCTCCTGCCTTCATGCGGGGTTGACGGGCCCCTCACAGCTGCGCCCTGATGCCACGCCCCACAGGACGATTATGAAGACCTACAGGAGGACAGTCTACAGGACGGGGACTTTGAAGACCCAGGTGTGCCCCTGCCCCAGGTGGAGGAGCCAGCAGGTGAGCGCCACCTCCCTCCCTCTGCTGGGGATGAGCTGCTGAGCCCTGGGACAATTGGGGAGCTTGTCCAGACCCCTTGTCCTCCCCATACCCCAGCTCCAGGGTCAGTTCTCCCCACAATCCTGGTTGATTGAGGGATAAACAGAGTTTTGTTTGAAATGACCACAGGAGGTGACTGGGGCGGGGGCAGTGCCAGTCACCCGTCTCTGAGCCTCTTAGACGTGTGAGAGGGCAGCCAGGCGGGTCGGGCACAAGGGCGTGAGTCTGCAGGCCACCTGTGCCTATCCAATGCCAGTTTCTAGGCCAGACACTGGGCCTGTTCTGGGAACGGCTTCCTGTCCGAGGGGCCTAGAGGTCCTGAGCAATGGGAGGCCTTAGGGGCCTCCAGGATAGAGGCACCAGGAAAGGGTACCACCCACCTTGACCTGTCCAAGGTCTTAAGTGGGGAGCCCCAGGCAGGGACCTGTTTACTGTCAACAGGACTTAAGTGCTGGCAATTGCATTGAAGACCAGAGGCCCCTCTGAGAAATGAGGGCCAGGGGTGGGATGGGGTGGGGAGAATATAAAGGGCCCACTACTGACTGGGGTGCCCAGAGCGCAGCTTGGAGGCAGTGAGAAGCCGCTGGCCTGGAGGGATTATTGAGGCAGGTGGGAAGAAGGAGGGGAATCTGGTCCTGGAGAGTGGCAGAAGAGGAAGGAAACCCTAGGATAGTCTTGAAAATGGCCATTTGGGACTCTCCAATCACCTTGGAGATGCCCCATCCCCATCACACTGAGGAGGGGCCAGGTGTCCTCAGCGAGGCTCAGATGGGGAGAAACAGCCAGGCAGGGCTGAGGACAGGCGCAGGGAGCCCCAGCCCCGGGGTGGCAAGTGGGCTGGGGACTCCAGTGTTGGCCAGCGGCAATGGGAGGGAGCGGGGCGACAGGCCAGGCCTGGTCTCTGAGACTCGTGGTGGGTGGTACGGGGGGTCTTGAGAACACCTCAGGCTTAGGGGAATTGCCTGGGGGCAACACTAACTGGCCCCTGGGTTTTCAGCTCACCTCACAGAGCCAACAGCCACAGACTACCACACCACATCGCACCCAGGCAGCCACGAGGTGAGGCTCCCCAGCTGCTCCAGCTCCCTTGTCCGTGCTGCCTTTGAGGCCCATCACTCTGCCAGGGCAAGGGGGGAGTAAGGGGCAAGAAAGACCCCACAAACAGGCAGAGAAATGGAAGGGAAGAGGGGGGAAGACCTGGGTCCCCTTCCAGGGCTGTGGCCCCTGGGCAGAAACAAGCTGACCCCTGTGGTCTGAGTCCCCAGGCCCTGCTGAGCCCTGGCCTGTCTAGCTGGTTAGGGGATTGGGCAGCCACTTAGCTGGGCCCTTGGGGGTGGCTCCCTCCCATTGCTCAGCAATCTTGGGGACAGGAGCCTGATCCAAGGCGGCCAAGACCCACCTTCCCTCTCCTTTTCCTCCCAAGCAACCACCCCAGCACCGCTTTAAACCCAGAGGTTCTCCAAATGCCTTCTGGGATGGGGTGAGGGGCCTGCTCAGGAAGTTGGGGAATAGAACTAGAGGTGCAGGCTGCCTCCAAAATTGCCCACAAGGGACCCTCGGGCATCTCTCCACGCTTCCTACCTCCCCCAGCACTCCTGGGCCACAGCTCCTGACCGTCCCTACCATACCCTCTGAGCTCAGAGTCTGCCCCTGAGCCCCCCAGGGCCCTAGGCCACCTACAAGCATCTCAGGAGCTTGCTGAGTGCTGGGTCTGGGTGTCCACTGTGACCTGGGGTTCTAGTCTCCCCATGGTCCTGCCCTGTGCCTGCTGGACTGACTCGGGCCGGTGGGGCCACAGGTCTACGTGGAGCTGCAGGAACTGGTGATGGATGAGAAGAATCAGGAGCCGCAATGGATGGAGGCAGCGCGCTGGGTGCGGCTGGAGGAGAACCTGGGGGAAGACGGGGCCTGGGGTCGCCCACACCTGCCTTATCTCACCTTCTGGAGCCTCCTGGAGCTTCAGAGAGTCTTCGCCAAGGGTGAGCCCACTGGGCTGCTCTGCAGCCCCTGCCCATGAGGCCTGGAGGTGGAGGAGGGCGACAGGCCAGCCGCTCAGGTCACCCCTCCACTGCCTGCAGGCACCGTCCTCCTGGACCTGCCGGAGACCTCCCTGGCCGGGGTGGCCAACCAGCTGCTGGACAGGTTTATCTACGAGGAACAGATCCAGCCCCAGGACCGAGAGGAGCTGCTCCGGGCCCTGCTACTCAAACACAGGTGCCCCTGCCTGCCAGGGCCTGCGCTCACACCCACAGGGGTGCCTGGTCTCCAGGGGGTCCATATGGCCCTGCCGCACTAGGCTGGGGCCCACTTTTTTGTCACTATCTCTCCTACCTCTGACAACTCTCAAGTGGTGATCATGCCTCCATGCTGAAGTACCGGGCCACTGGTCCCCAGGAGGGAAAACCCTCAAGGCCCTGTCAACCATCCAGATAGAAGCCACCTGCTTATATGGACAGTGTCATTTAAGAGGAGACTCTGATTCTCCTTCTGCCCAGGGTCTCTCTGGCCTGGTCACTGGGAAGTCCCACTTGGTGTCTACACTTGATCCCTCCCACAGTCCTAGTCTCTGTTTTGCTGGTAGCCCAGCCTGGACAGCTTACTCAGCCCATGTCCCCTGGGTGTCCTGCAGCCATGCTGGAGACCTGGAGGCCCTGGGAGGTGTGAAGCCCACGGTCCTGATGCATTCTGGGACTCCGTCAGAGCCTCTACTCCCCCAACGCCCGTCGCTGGAGACGCAGCTCTTCGGTGCACAGGTGAGGCTGGGCCAGGTGTGTAGAGGGCGAGCTGATAAGTCCCAGCCAGAACATGGTTAAAAATGAGAATGGGTGGGACCTCGAGGAAGGGCTCACGGGGGTCTGCGGCCTGCTCTCACCGCTCTCCTCCCAGCAGGGAAAGGAAGACCCAGAAGGGCCATCGCCACATGGAATTCTGGAAAAGATCCCCCCGGATTCAGAGGCCGCCCTGGTGCTAGTGGGTAAGTGGCTCATGCCTCCTCCCCTCACCCCATCACACCCCCTAACCTGGGGGCTGACCCCCTCGTCCCTCCCCTGCAGGCCGGGCCGCCTTCCTGGAGCGACCAGTGCTGGGTTTCGTCCGGCTGCAGGAGGCCGCTGAGCTGGAGGCCGTGGGGCCGCCGGTGCCCGTGCGCTTCCTCTTTGTGCTGCTGGGACCCGAGGGCCCCCACACCGACTACTCGCAGCTGGGCCGGGCTGCTGCCACCCTCATGTCAGAGAGGGTGAGAGGCACAGGGAGGGCTGGGCACCTTTAGGTTCACCAGTTTGACCCATTCAGTCCAATCCAGCAGCTCTGGTCCCTCTGGCCTGCTTTGGTCTGGTTTACTCTGGCCTGGCCTGGCCTCATGCGACCCACGTTGAGCTGGTTCTGCACGGTTAGGTCTGGCTGGGACGGGCCTCGTCCGGCCTGGTTCCGTGTGGTCTGCTCTAACCTACCTGGGGCTCCTCCTTGTCTCCTCAAAACCCTTTCTTTGTGTCGGGGAGAGGGTTGGGGACAGGGAAAGAGCTCCTAGCAAGAAGCTGGGCAAGCGGTTCTGGTCTCTGAAGGCCCTGGCTGTGGCTTCCTGGGTCCATTTGCTCAGCAGGTCCCGGCAGCTGTGCCCCTCTCCCCTGCCCACAGGTGTTCCGCACAGATGCATACCTGGCGCAGAGCCGGGGGGAGCTGGTGCACTCCCTGGAGGGCTTTCTGGACTGCAGCCTGGTGCTACCCCCTACGGATGCCCCCTCCGAGCAGGTCCTGCTCAACCTGGTGCCCGTGCAGAGGGAGCTGCTGCGGAGGCGCTATCTGCCCAGCCCTGCCAAGCCGGACCCCAGCTCCTACAAGGGCTTCGGTACCTGCCCCTGCCCACCCCAGGGCTTTCTGGGCCCCCACAGTCCCTCAAACACCCCAGCATAGCCCTGTGAGCCCCTGCCTCTGCTGAACACCACCCCCCTTCCCAGCAAAAACCCCTCTATCACCTCTCCCTGTCCCCATGCCTCCTTGGCCACCCCAATCTCTTCAAACAATCCTGCTACCCTCTGGCCAGCCAGTTCCCTTGTCCCCACACCTCCCCTGTCCCCTCTGACCATGGTCCTGTTTTCCACCATAGACCTGAAAGGGGGCCCGGGGGCTCCTGGGGGCCAAGACGACCCTCTGCAGCGGACAGGCCGGCTCTTCGGGGGCATGGTGCGTGACATCCGGCGCCGCTACCCCCACTACCTGAGCGACATCACGGACGCTCTCAGCCCCCAGGTCCTGGCTGCTGTTATCTTCATCTACTTTGCCGCCCTGTCACCCGCCATCACCTTCGGTGGCCTCCTGGGTCAGTGCCGCTGCCTGCACCCCTAAATCCTCCCCTCCAACTCTTTGGCCTGTGCCCCAGCTATGACTTCCGGCCCACCCTGACCCTCTGGACCCCAGCGTGAGCCTGCTCACGACGCACTCTATGGGCCCCTGGAAATGACCTTTTGCACTTGACTCCACTGTGACCTTTGCCCACAGGAGAAAAGACCGGAAACCTGATAGGGGTGTCGGAGCTGCTCATCTCCACTGCGGTGCAGGGCATTCTCTTCGCCCTGCTGGGGGCGCAGCCTCTGCTCGTGGTTGGCTTCTCAGGACCCCTGCTCGTGTTTGAGGAGGCCTTCTTTTCGGTAGCTCTGTCCTGGCGCCCCTCGGACCCCGGCCCTGTCACTGACCCTTGGCCCTGCGCCCGCGACGCAGGGCTGACCCCCTCCCTCTACCTGCCTCGCAGTTCTGCTCCAGCAACGGCCTGGAGTACATCGTGGGCCGCGTGTGGATCGGCTTCTGGCTCATCCTGCTCGTGGTGCTCGTGGTGGCCTTCGAGGGCAGCTTCCTGGTCCGCTTCATCTCCCGCTACACCCAGGAGATCTTCTCCTTCCTCATCTCCCTCATCTTCATCTACGAGACCTTCTCCAAGCTGGTCAAGGTGGGGGGCTGGGGCAGTGGCAGTGCGTGAGACTGCAAGCCAGAGTATGTGACTGAGTGTCGTGGCGTTGGTGTGGCCGTGTTTTCACCGGTACGAATCACTGTGTGACTATCCATATGGCTGTGGGGACATATGTGTCTCCATGTTCCCATATCTGCACATGTGACAGCCACTGTGTGTGACTGGAGCCACGTCCATGACGACACGGCGTGCCCGGGGCCCTGCATCTTTGCCATGATGTACACAGCTGCTGCGCATGAGGGCAGCCCTGTGTGCACGCGTCCGTGTTTATGACCACACTGTATGACGAACGGGCAAGTGTGACAGCGTGTGTGATTGTGTGCGGGACTGAGCATGGGGAACTGCATGCGGGGAGAGGAGAGTGGGGTTGCTGGAGGCTCTGAAGTCCCCCTACTCCTTCTTCTGCACTTGCCTTCAAGAATTGCAGGGCCTGCCAGTGAAGCACCCTGCTTCCCCAGCTGTCACCTCAAGCTTTGCTTACTTCTGTGTCTGCATCTCAGATGGAGGAAGGCTGAGCACTGTATGTCTGCCCCTGGTTCTGTGCTTGGTGGGTCTTTCTCTTCCAGATCGCTTAAGCTCCTTCTAGAAACCTCCTGAGCACTTGTTTCCTGCCCTCCAGCCTCCTCGTGTCCCCTGACCCTGGGTGCACATGCACGCACACACACGCTCAATTGTGCACATACCCACTGTGCACACACATACACTCGTTGTGCACACATATACTCATTGCCTCCATGGCCCACCCCTCCCAAGCCTAGCCTGGTCTTCATCTCCGAAAACCAGGCTGTGGAATTCCACTGTCACTCTGTTTCCATAACAGCTGAGTAAGGTGAATGGTTGGATGGAGGGCGGGCGGGAGGCATGATGGTGCTGGCTGGCTGGGTAATGGTGCTGGGCGGATTTTGCTGACACTTCCCACCCCAAGCCGAGGCTGGGAGGGAACAGGGTGCCTCGATTTTCTGCTGCAGATCTTCCAGGATCACCCGCTGCAGGAGAATTATGCCCACAATGTGTCAACAGTGCCCAAGCCTCTGTCCCCACGGCCCAACACAGCCCTCCTCTCCCTCGTGCTCATGGCTGGCACCTTCTTCTTCGCCATGATGCTGCGCAAGTTCAAGAACAGCTCCTACTTCCCTGGCAAGGTCACACACCCTCCCTTCCTGCCCTTGCCTCCACCACCTTATCCCAGTCCAAAGCTCCCCCTGCCATCTTCCCCAGTGCCCTTAGCTCCCCAGAGTCCTATTCCCAACCGCACTCCTATGGCTTGAACCCCACCCCCACCCCCACCATTTCCAAGCCTCTGTGTCTTCTCCTTACCAAAGATTCTGCTCTGCTGGCAAGCCCATCTCCCTTTCCCGGTAAGACCAGGCTGAGAACCCAGAGCGGAGCCAGGAACAGGTCTTGGGAGGGGCTGGAGCTGTGGGGCCAGAAGAAGAAAGGAGGCAGACACGGTTAAGACACAGGACAGGGCATTAGATGCTGATGGATCCCCTGGGTGAAGGTGGGGCAGGAGGGAGGGCAGCTGGGAGGGGGGGAGCAGCTGGACACTGACCACCGGTCTCTCTACCTGCCCACAGCTGCGCCGGCTCATCGGGGACTTTGGGGTCCCCATCTCCATCCTGATCATGGTCATGGTGGATTTCTTCATCCAAGACACCTA
>JAQZBX010066473.1:0-16108 GCA_029593785.1 Cabassous unicinctus
CTCAGCAAAAAAAATTTTTTTTAATTATTATCTACTTTGTGTTTATAACTCTAAGTTCATGTGGACTTGTTTCTCTTGTTTCCTTTTTCATGTTGCCTTGTGTGTTTGTGCTGGGCATTATATTTAACAAATTGTTTATATAAATGATTTGAGGCCTACAGTATTCTTTCATTCATCTAGTAAATATATTTGTTTTTTCTGAGTGTCTGGTGCAAGGCAGAAATCTGGGCTGGTCTTAATTTACTTTGGAGATTGAGATGATTCAAAGCTGGGCACCTTTAGTCTTTCCTTCACACTCTGAAATGAAGTCGCCATAGTTTCTCATTTCTTTTGCTGTTTTTCTTCGTGTTAAGGTACATATTCTTTTCTTTTTGCTGTTGGGCACAGCCTCCTGCCCAACACCCCTGAGGCTTAGAAGGGTAATGATAGGCACTAATGTGTGACAAACCCAGACTCCAACACTCATGTTTACACCTTGGCTTCCCAATCTAAGCCACTCTTGGGCAATCTAAACATGTTATTTGCCTCCTTTCCCATTCCCCCTCTCACAAGAGCATGCCCCAGACACCTTTGTTCATATTGATTCTCTCTTTAACTGATTCATTCATTCCAATACTGAGTTCCATCAGGCTCTGTGCTAGGCAAAAAAAATATATATATATGTATATATATTTACTGAGTTGCCTGTTCTATTCCAGGTACAACACTAAGAATTTAATGGTCAGCAAAATGAGATGTGGTCCCTGTTCTCACAGAACTTAGTGTCCTAGAAAAGAAAGTTATTAATAAAATAGACACATTAATCTACCTCTACCATGAAGCTAAGAAAGCTAATGAAGCTTCAGGTAATCTTCAGATAATTTTGAAAGTGCTGGGAGTTGCTGGGAGTCGAGTGTTCTAGTTGGAGAGGATATGGATACCCACAGGATGATGCAGGACTTGAGGTAAAGAGGAAGACAATTTTAAGAGTAATAGGTGACATTGGCCTTAAGACAGATTTGTGTTTGTTTGTTTGTTTGTTTAAGAAAGAGAATGGAACTATTGAGTCATTTACAGAAGGAAAAGTCTTCCAAAGTCTTAAATATGAAAACCATACAAAAACAAGTCTGTTTCCATGGCTGAAAAAGTCCTCAATCAATTCTGTCAGAACTACTCAAAATGACCACAGTCAGTTGGATTGTTTTCTAGTCAATGGTATTTGGCCAAACTAACCAGAATGAAATCAACCAGATGGCAATCCCATTAATTGTACAGTCATCAGCCATTTTCCAGTCCAAAAAAAGAAAAAAAAAAGACCTCCAAATGAGCAATTCAGGCATGTAATAAAAATACAGACTCTTGTTTATAGATAGTAATCATCACTTTAGATTATTCTTCAGCTTGATTTAGTAGCCCTGGGTGACAAAAATGTTTATTTATTCAGACTATTTGATGCTCTCTATTTCAATTAACTCCAGACAGGTCCCCTCCAGAGGCAAACCTACATTAACCAAATCGGCACGTTATCAGGCAAACACAACCATAGCAATATCTTTCTAGTAAGCTACCCAAAGCTCCCAAGCCAGGTGAATGATTTGAGTCAGGTAGAGATAAGAGCATACCTTGGTTGTAATTTACAATTGTCAGGGAAATGACAGAACTGGGGAGTTGCCCTAATCTTGGTGAAAGCAGAAGCCATTAATGAGGGGAAGTAATTAGTATTGATCTTGAAAGGTACAGTAAATCCTGTGACCACATGAATCCTCTTATCAAGAGATGGTCTCCAAGAGTCACCAGTCCTGGGCAGCTCAGATGGCACTGACTAATCTGAAATGATACGTAATGTAGTCATTAGAAGGAGCACTGAATTAAACTGGGCAAGAGAAGGCACATGTCCTGGCTCCACCACTGCATTGACCTTAAGCAAGTCATTGCTCTCCTATGGGCCTCAGTATATCCATCTGCAAAAGAAGAGTTGCAAGGTCACACACACACACACACACACACACACACACACACTCACAATTTCTACAAACTTCTCTGTCCCAGGAGGGGTCTAAAGAATTGATTAGTTTCTTAGCATTGAAAGGAGACAGGTATTCTCTCAATCGAAATTAAGTTTCCAGAAGTGTGTGTGAAGCTTTAATCAAAATAATGCCAAATAAACTCCTCTCTGTGGGCCAGGCCTCAGGCTGAGATCATTTTACTCTGGAATGATTCAGTCACCACATGTTGCCACTACTGTTTTTTAGCTATTGCTGCTGTCAGGGCCTGCTTATAATAATACTTTATTTTAGACCCTGGTGAGATGAAGAGAACAATTATGCATATGTCTCCTACTTTCCTTGAAGATTTCTCATCTTACCAGCAATATATGAGAGTTCTTAATGTTCAGCATCCTTGGCAGCATTTGATTGATATTATCAATTTTGCTTTTGGTTTTGTTTTCTCTTAGCCATCCTAGTAGGAGCACAGTGGTATCTGTGGTTTTGATTTGCATTTCCCTAATGACTAATGATGTTGATCATCTTTTCATGTACTCATTTGCCAGCATTACGCTTACCACATAATAAGTACTCCATCCCAAGATTTCAAGTGGTTTCTTACCCCCTCCTTCCCAGATAAATGATTTTAACAGAGGACCTCCTAGAGGGGTAAAGAGAGTATCTTTAGGAACTTCCCGCACACCATACCACATAAATGACCACAGACTTCTGCCCTGATTCTAAAAATTCTTTTCAGTACCAGTTTCTCTGATTTACACACACACACACAGAGTTGTGGGTTTTTTTTAATTAAAAAATTGTTTTAGAGTGAGTTGTACAGTAAAGCTAAACTGTAGGGCAGCTGTAACAAATCACTGAAAACTGCCCAAATGTGCTGCTGGCTACATTATTAGTTATGATTCATATAAAATGAGATGAGACCATTTACCATCTTTACAGTCTTTCCTTCACACTCTGAAATGAAGTCACCATAGTTTCTCATTTCTTTTGCTGTTTAAGAAACAACAACAACAAAAGCTGGAGCCTAATTACAAAGTCCATTTTGACTCACCAAATAGTCATTAGTCATGCCAAGCACTAGGATAGACAATGTGAGAGAACTGGATGATAAATAAGACACAAACTCAACCCGTGGAGGGGAACTTGTGGTCTAATTGCACCTCAGGCTTATTTCGGGGAACAGCTGGAAATTCTGCCGGCAGTCCAGACTTAGCAAATCTTCAGTTGTTGTTTTTTTTTAAATAGGCCGTTTCTCTTTCCGTGACCCTCTGAACACAAAGCTTCCTTTACTTCCCGACTCACTTCCGCTTTTTAAAGAGCATTCTTAGTTTGTGTTCAACTATTTCCTGTTCACATCTTGTAAATGCCCTTGTTTATTACTCTCTGCCTTTACAAAAACTATAGACATGTATACAGAGCACGTATCCAAACCTATGGAACAAGAAAAAAGAGGGTTGAGGTGGGGGCAGGGGTAAAATCACTGCAGTGCCTATCCTATTCTTATTACATAGACCTTATCTATTACATACATAGACTGATTGACTTTTGTTTAAGGAACCGCTTCACCTAATGGGAGAAGGGAGATCAGAGTTAACAGCAAACACAGGAAAGAAATCTCAGTGAATAATTCTGTGTGTGCTTCTTTATTATGGAAGAGGATTTTTGTGTGTGCTTGTTTATTATGGAAGAGGATTTTGTGTTTTGTGACAGTGGAATGTTTGAATCACTTAAGGACACAGTCAATTCTTAATCATTCATATTAATAGAGAGAAGCAATTGCTCTGTTCATCTGAAACAACAAATAATCAAAAATTCTTCCCTTTAATGAGTTACTTATCCTTCTACAGTCTGTCTCCCCCTCGGTCCCCGCCCAGCAAACAATATTTGTAAATTAGAGAAAATGTTTTCTCGAGGTAACCTCTCCCCCTACAGGCAACTAGCTTACCAAGCTGATCAGTTCCCTGAGGAGAGGCTGTATCACTTACTATGCATTCATTTACAACAGGGGCTATGAGGGGTGAGTTCGGAATTCCTTCCTAGAAATATGCATGTCCACTTGCTAGAATGTACACACACACTTGGAGGCTAGAGTGTACACACACACCTGGAGACATAGGGCTGTGAGATAGTCAGGGGGAGCTGTGTGACCTTGGATTAACTGCTCTCTGAGCCTCAGCTTACTCAGCTGTAAAATGGGTATCATAATAATTATTCCTCATCAGGGCTATTACCAGATGTAATTGAGTGAATACAAAGCAACCTGACTCCGTATGCCCTTGGTGCTCTCAGCCATTATTATTTTTGTGGTGGTGGTGGTTGTTACTAAGGTTGTTGAGGATGCAAAGAACCGTTACAAGAGGACATGGATCATCTCAAGTAGGGGCTGTGGGTCTGTTGAAAGTAATTTAGTATCATAGCTAAGGGATCAAAGTCTTCGCTGTTCGAAATACGTTGTGGCAGATTCAAGTTATCCCCACAATAAGCTTTGCTGGAGAGTGTAAAGGCCCCCAGTCAGCGGCTCTCAATCCGGGTGACCTGGTGAGCAATCCCTTCCTCCCAGGCAAGAGCGCCTTCTAGTGACTGGAGCTCACTTGGGCTTCAGCTTCTCCAGGTGTCCAGCCAGACCACACATTCTTCCCCCAGAATAACTGGGGCGTCCTTTAAATATGTTAATGGCATTGATTAGGACTCCTAATCTTGCTCCAGGCCTGGGAGCTGTATTCTCTTCTGAAGGTGATTTTCATCCATTCTGGGTCGATTTTATCAGACCAGGTTTCAGAGCTCTGGGAACAGTCTACTGTCACCCTTGCCTACATTGGACCTTGGTCAAATAGCTTTTCCTCTGTGCCATGCTGCAGGTCAGCCTGTCTTAAGGATGGTCCCTTTCTTCTCAGACCTTCTAGAATTCTGGAATTCCAACTGGGAGAGGGAAAGGAACAGTCGTGGAAAAGGACACAGTATAAGCACATCATGTCTACTTGTTAACAACTGTCCGGAGTTGCTCTTTTTCCAAATACTGGGCTTGCAAATACTGAAGCAATATTTAACATAATGAAATATTTAACATAATGAAATGCCATAAATGATCTGGTCAACTGGACGATTTCTGGAATTTTTTCACTCTGCCTCCTTGCCCGGAAGCCACACTTCTTTTATTCACTAGGTGGCAGCAACACTTAGCTTTGCCAACTAGAAAGTGCGTCCTATCAGTTGTCATTTCTATGATGATCTCTATTATCGATATGTTTGATTTGGAAGGGATACTTTCTATTTCTCTTTTGATTTACCTGAGCCTTTGACTAGGTTTAAGTCTTATTACGAGTAATCATAAAAAATTGTACAGATTTCAGAAAAAGGCATAGAATGCAAAGCCTGGAAAGAACCTTAGCATTAATGGAGTATGACCCTTTGATTTACACAGGATGAAAGTGGAGTGATTTTCTCAAGGTCACACAGGTAGTTAGTGGCAGAATGGGAACTGGACCTCAGGATTTTTAACTCTCAGTCCCAATCTCTTCCCCTTTTCTTCTTTTGGGAGGTGAATTTGCTCAATACTTTCACTTATTTGTCCAGAGCAACATCTGGGCTTTGTCCTTCAGTAACTTTGTACGCTGGGATGGATGAGTTAACCTCTCCATGGCCTCTAGTTCTTCATCTGTAATATGGGAGTACTAATAGTATTATTATCTGTAATATGGGGATAATAATGGCTTCTTATAGGATTTTGTGAGAATTTAATGAGATCATACATGTAAAGGACAGGGAGGGGTGCCTCTCTCTCTCTCTCTCTCTCTCTCTCACACACACACACACACACACACACACACACACAGGCATCACAAACAGGAATGCCTGATGGTGTTTTGTGGGCTTTTTTGGATAAATTGTATGCTTTATTAATATGTATCAATAAAATTGATTTGTTAAAAAAAAAAAGCTAGACTTTAGAATTAAAGGGTATCAGCCAGTCAGATTCACATAATGATGATGCCAAGAGTGAGAGAACAAGTGGTCCATGGAAAGGAGAGATGTCTCCAAAACGTCTTGGTTCTAGCTCCAGTTTCTGCTTGCCTGTCTTTTTTTTTACTTTTTATTTTGAAATAATTTCAAATTTACAGGACATTTGCAAAAAATGATATAAAACCCATATAGAGAATTCCAACATACCTCGACCCTAGATACCCAGATCCACCACCTTTTAACATTTTGCCACATTTACTGTGTCCTGATGGTGTTTTGAACCACAATTTCCATAACAGAAATTGTGTCTCTTTTCCCCACGTAGGACAGTGCATGCCTTTTAACAAGAACAATAAAGCTATATTCAGGAAATAAGAAATAGGAAGGTGAGATTGGCATCCAATGAGAGGAAATCTCAGGCCTTTTTCAATGCCAATGGTTTCTGGTTCTAATATTAAGGTGACATGCGTCTAACTCTAGGATTCTCCCTTAGGAGAGGAAGTGAGCAAGGCAGCGGCTCCTTCAGTTACTCCTCCCAGCTCCATTTGCTCATCCATCTCCAAAGACCTTGAGGTAGAAGAGTTGGGCTAGAGTTGCCACCGAGTCTACAATTCATCTGACTTCTGAGAAATGCGCAAGACCGTCATGAACAATAGCATCAGCGTAGGTAGGTCTCGTAGGTCTCATCTTTTTTTTCTCCTTACAGCTCTACGGTGAGTGTGACAACAAGCAGGGACCCACTTCTCAGAAATTGTTCTTAGGACAGAAACAAGTGAGTCTCTCCAGAGAGCTTAGCGCTGGGCCAGATTCTGTGGACAGTAGAGTCCTAGAGAATCACCATAGCTAAGTGAAATCCAAGTGATGAGAATGCCTTGCATTTTCAGAATGCCTACACTTTGTGATTTTTATTTCATTTGATCCTTGAAAGAGCACTGTGGAGTCAGTACGTGGTAGGATATCCCCATTTTATAAATGAGGAGAGTGTGAGAGGCTGAACAAGATTAAGCACAGAGGTTTTCAAGTCAGACAGACCTGAATTCGTATCATGGCTCTGGCACTTCCTACCTGTGTAGTTTGGGGCAAGTTAATCTTTCTAAGCCTGTTTCCTCAGCTGTAAAATGGAGATGATAGTAGTGTTGATGCACGGAAACCAAGGGCCTTAACACTCAAAAATGTCACTTATTAATATTAAATCATTGACAATTTGTAAGTGATAGAAGTCTGACCTGGCAGTCCAAGTCCAGGGGGCTAAATGTTCAAATACAAAGATCTGCAGTTAGACTTTTCTTTCTGAAGAGGCAGTTTTTTTCTTTCTGTCCATGATGGAACTTCACAGGTGAATCTCCATCATTTCACTGGGTGAAGTGCTTTGGATAGTCACACTACCGTGTGTTTCTTTTTTTAGATTGTACCTAGTACTGATACAGAAACCGTTCATCCGGTTCTGCCTTAGCATGGTCACTTCTGCAGAAGGGGGAAGTTAGAAAAAGGTCGAGAAAGCAGTAACACAGCTGAGGGGGTGGGGGGGATGAAGAAGGGTGGGGAAGACAGTTTCAGCCCAGAATCTTCAAGTTCCTTTTCTACATCCAGTAGAGAAAAGAGTTCAACACGTCTGGTTTTCTTTCTTTTTTTTTTTTTAATAATGAAGTCACCCCTTCACTGGTGACACACAGACAGTACACTATTGGCATTTCTCTGGAGAACAATCTGAGAAGACACCCCAAAGAAACAATCCCCAAAGGAGCCGGGGGTGGGAGGATGAGAAACCATATTTGGTTGTTCCAAGGAGCACTATTTATAATGGTGAAAAACTGGAAACAATCCAAATGTTCAGTAATGGCAGGGAATCTTTTTAAAAAAGTAGTCTATCGCAACATGGTACAGGCACAAATATTACAACTATGTAAACCTAGAATATATGTGGACATTTTTAAAAAAGGAAAGGAAATTTATAGTGAAGTAGAACATTTTAACTGAGTTTTGTTTAGCTACTGAACATGACACTTCACATTCTCTCATTTAATCCTCATAACAGCGAATCATCTTGTCAATTTCTACCAAAAAATAAAAATAAAAAAACCTCACTGGGATTATAATTGAGATTGTGTATAACAGTATTTTGAAAATGAGGCTTTGAAACAAAATGGCTCTGCCATTTACTATGTGACCTTGGACAAGTCACTCCAACTAAGCTGCTTCTCTTATATAACAAAGAGAAGCTGAGTAAATTTTAAATTTCTAGACATAAAAATTCTGAGTATCTTGGAGCCATCAAATGAGTCTTAATTGTAGTTTTCTGTCTCTGGTGCCCCCTGAGAATTTCTGCTCAGAATGTGCCTACCTCATGTTGTTTTGAAAAATATGGTACAGAATGCCACCAGAGGAAAATATAACTGACTTTCCCATTCTCAAGCAAAACACAATTCACATTCCTATTTCCGTCAATTTTGGTGGCCAGAGAGATTGGGTGGGGGGAACAGGAAACATAACTCGTTCTCAGATAGTTCAAGTGAAAACTGTTGCAATTCTATGCTACGGCATCTCCAAGGCCAACGGAAAACTTGTTTCCAGTTAGCATTATAACCATTATAACCCGGTCATCTAGGAAGCATTTTTCCCCCAAGTACAAGCTGTCCTGCTGAAGAGGGTGAAGCAGCACGTGCCCTCCTAAACCCACGGTTCTCCAAGGCCCATGCGCCTCTCTCTTAGCCATAAACTGCTAAGGATTTGCCTTACTCCTGAGAGTTTTTCTCTTCTTGCAAGATCTGTCTTCCATTTGTAGGAAACGAGGGAAGAGTTCAAGCATCCGAGTGGGTGCAATCCATCTGTTTAGACTACATTTGCTCGCTCCTTTTGGCTTCCCCACGAGGACAAGGACACAACGTGCTTTGCCACCACCTCGAGGGAATAGACTCTAACTTGTCCCCTTCTGAAACAAGCCTTCCCCTCCCCAACAGCCGAGGGAAGTGGGGCGAGGAAGAGAGAGGAGGCAGGAAGACAAAGGGTACTAACATTCTGTGAAGCTCCAGTGTTCTGGTTTAAAACGACCTCAAGTATATGAATTTCTCCTGTGTTTATCCCCCTCCCCCCAAACAGTCTCTGACTGCAAATCCCGCTTCCAGCCTTTGGGTTGCAAAACACTTCTCTTTGCCACCTGTCTTTTATTCTCTTGTTATCAGATGAGCTATCACCAGCCCTCTGCCTGAAAAATGAAGATGTTTAAGGGAAAGATGTGGGGAAGTGATGAGGGAGAAAAGGCTGCCCTGTAACTTTTGAGGTAGGGCAGGATTAGGAAGCATAGAATTATTGAGTCCAATCTGAACTGTGTGGCAATTATCCCGACCTCATAGCATTATTGTCAAGAATAAGTGACACAATGTGAATAAGGTGTTTAACTCTTGGTCTATAATAAGGGCCTCCAAAATATTAGCTGCCATGGTGACTAAAAGCCATTTTGAACTACGCCGGTACTGTATATGGGGCACTCAACCTGATCCTTTCTGTCGTCTAATTTGAATATCAAGAAAACAGTTTTAAGCAACTATTATTATCCTCATTTTACAACTGAGGAAACTGAGGCTCGAGGTGGCATAGTCCTTACACAACAGAATGGGGTGCCAGGCCCAGGCATACTGAGCCCCAAATCCCATGCTCTTTTTGCCACACCTAAGACTGGTTGAGTCTCTCCCTCCTAACCAGGCTGTTGCTAAATTTTGAATGCTTATATAATGACAGCATTTCTCCCTGAAACAATTTTCTTCAAATGTCATTTCCTCCTATCAACAGACTGAATACATCCCTGACTCACATTTGAACAAAGTCATTTCACATTTTGAATTGTCTTTCCCCTGCCGTCAGCCCTATGGCAATGCCACAGGCCCAAGGCCAAATTCCAGCTCATAGTGGAGGATGTGTGAATATCATAGGCTAAGAAAATAGCATGAGACCAACTGACAGTCCCCAAAGTGCTGGCTTACCCGGCTAGTTCCCAGCAGACTGTTGGATTAAGATATAAACGAAACATATGGAGATGAGAACAAGCATATGTCAGCCATACCGTGGTCCATGTTCCTGTCACATGCAGGCAACAGGTCATTTTAATCATGGAAACACCGCCAAGCAGGCTACCCAAATATTTCTACAGAACCCAAGTTGAAGTCAATGCTTTATTTCTCACACCCTCCTTCTTTAATCAACCTCATCTGCAGTATCCCAGTATAGTCACATCCAGAAGGAATTAGAAGGTCACACACACACAAATTCTGTGAGAAAAGTGAGAGAGACGAGCTGGTTAGTCCCCAAACACTGAACAGTTCTTCCTGGGAATGTTCCTATTGAATTACTTATCCTCAGGCATAATAATAAATATCATCAACAACAAAAACTTATTGAACACACACACTCCCTTCAGAGCCTTGTGCTGAACTCTGAGGGTGACACATCTAAGATAAAATCTGCCCTCAAAGAACTCGCCATCCAATAAATAGCAACCACTGACAAAGTCCAGTTTTTTTCCTAAGGTTTATTTTATTTATTTCTCCCCCCCCCCTTGTTGTTTGCTCTCACTCTTTGCTTTCTGTGTCTATTCGTTGTGCACCTCTGTGTCTGCTCATCTTCTCTTTAGGAGGCACCAGGAACTGAATCTGGGACCTTCCATGTGGAAGAGATGCTCAGTCACTTGAGCCACCTCCGCTCCCAGCTTTGTTGTCTTTCATTGTGTTTCCTCTTTGTGTCTCCTTGTTGCGTCATCTTGTTGCATCAGCTTGCCATTCCAGCCTGTCGTACCAGCCCATGGGGTCAACTCACTGTCTTGCTCGTCCTCTCTAGGAGGCTTCAGGAACCAAACCCGGGGCCTCTCGTGTGGTAGGTGGGCGCCCAACTGCTTGAGCCACATCCGCTTCCCTGGCAAAGCCCAGTTTGAAGAGCTATCTCTTCCAGAAAGCTTCCCAGGCCATGTTAGCACTATTCCCACCACCATGACTTGATTCGACTGACAATTAGATTTCACTGCTCATTTAGCCCTTGGCATATGGAGTACCAGGCACTAGTGTGAGGGGTCCTCTGTTGCTCTGGCTTCTCATACTGATGGAAAGCTCCAGAGCTCTGGAGTCAGGCTGTTCTGAATTTGAATCATGTGGGAAGAGAACAGATCAAGAGGCAGAGGCACGTGGTTTCGCTGGTGCAGAAAAGCATTCCTAGGAGAAGCAGGGGGAAATGAGGCTGGAGCTGCAGATTGGGGCCAAATTACAGGAATGCTCACAAAAAATAATGGTGGTTAAAGAACCCTCTAACCTGTGCCTTGCACAACTTAGCAGCATCCCCATTTACTCCCTTCTCATCTCCTTTTAAGTTTCATTGGGAGGATATAGGTCCAATTCCAACTGGATTACATGATGGTTCTTAAAGATCCAAACACTGGATCAGCAATTCTGACACTTTTTTTCTTTCAAAAGATTGTTTGGACAGCTTTTCACTTGTGTGTAGAGGAAAGAGCATTAGAAAGAGTATCAGGAGACCTGCGTTCCAGCTCCAGGAACTTGAGTCAACACCCCTCTCTGAGCCTCAGGGGAGAATGAGAGGACTAAACTTAGGTGGCCTTGAACATCCTTCCTTGCTCTTAACTTTCTGTAATTTGTCCTCAACACTGACACTTGGATGCTAAAGAAAAGCAAAGTCAAGGGTATGTGTCTTTCATAAGAACAGAGAAAAGGTCTCTGTTTATCCATAGACCTCAGGGACAGCCTGCACTTCTTTACTTCTCCTCCCCATCTACTCCAAAAGCCTTCTCTGAACACTCCCTGGGGGACTGGAGGGGCTAGCTGTTGGATTAACCTGACCTGCAAGTGTTTTTTTCTATTTGGCTGAGTCCTTCACTGTAGCTGCTCCCGGAGGTGATAGGAACCCCCTGGTGAAACCCGCTTCGGCCCTTGGCTGCCCATGTGTGCATTCCAGGAGCCCCGCATGGCCTGGAGAGTGTACACACAGGTCCCTTTGTCCTCTCGGGCCCATTTTTCTCTCAAAATACACATTCTCTAAATAGATCTGTGAGCTGGCCATGAAGGAACAATGAGGTTTACAGTGCAGGCTATCAACCACACAACTGTTTAAGCCCATTGACAAACAATTGAGTTTTGCAAAGGGAAATTCTCATAGAAGAGCCAGATTAAGAACAGATTTTTAACCACTGAAAATGGGTTCAGCTTGAGTCTCAAAAGTCTTAAATATCGGACTTTTTAGAATGTCAAGGCAGGCCCAGAGATAGAACTTGATGGTTAATTAAGTGCAACCCTTAAATGGATAAGATTCCTTCCATTCACACAAACTTCCAAACATTTCCCAAAGCTATAAGCCATTCCCTCCACCACGGAGGCATCTGAGTTTGCAGCATGATAAACTGGGGGCTGCGTGTGGTCTTTCAGGAGTGGGCGAGGGGATGTGACACACCCTAAAAGCAAAAGCCGGCACAGCAAACAGATGTCTGACCAAAGCTTTCTACAATGCCTTCTGCATTTCACTTCCTGCGTGTGATCTGGTTAGCTTTACTTTCCCCGTGTTCATCCGACTAGCTAAGTTTTAAATGTAGGTATGAATGTGCCTGCATTGTCCTGTGTGGGGAAAAGAGAAGGAGAGCCGGATATGTCGTGTGTTGTATCAGACTCTTACAGGAAATTGTGGTAGGAAATGCCATCAGGCATCCCTTTATGTGATGCGCCTTCCCATGTGTGATGCGCCTCCCTGTTTATGATGCTCACAGGTAATGTCATGGTGATACCTTGGCCTTGGCTTTCAATGTACCCTAGGACAAAGCACTTACCTGCTCCTAGTGAAAAAAAAGTATCCAGGATGTACATGACATAGATCTGTATTATAATTTCTAATATTTCTCATCATCAACGTGTAATAGACATTATTCAGTTCACTTCTTTAGGAGGGTATGTTCTACAAATGCTATTGGTGTGGACTATATCTTATTGTTATAAGCCTCATTGTGAGTTTTGGCTCTTATAATTGCTAGTGAATTTATAACAGCTCCTTTGAAAAATCTCAACAGTCCCTAATTATTTTTTTTAAGATTTATTTTATTTATTTATCGTCCCCCCCCAGTTGTTTTTGCACTCGCAGTCTGCTCTCTGTGTCCATTCACTGTGTGCTCTCTGTGTCTGATCGTCTTCTCTTTAGGAGGCACCGGGAACCAATCCTGGGACCTTTCGATGTGGGAGAGAGGCACTCAATCGCTCGAGCCACCTCAGCTCCCTGGTTTGTTGTGTCTCTCATTGTCTCTCCTCTTTGTCTCTTTTTTGTTGTTGTTGCATCTGCTCTCTGTGCTGGTCAGCTCTCTGCGCGGACCAGCTCACTTTCACCAGGAGGCCCTGGGAAACAAACCTGGGATCTCCCATATGGTAGACAGGAGCCCAGTCGCTTGAGCCACATCTGCTTCCCCTCCCTGATTCTTTAAATCAAAATGAAACAATTCTTCCCTCCAATTATAAAAGTAATACAGTTCATTGTAGAAACAATGTAAATATAATAAATAATACATTCTCTTACAGTCATGGGGAGTCACTGGTAACATTTTGGTCTATTCACTTTTATTTTTTTAAATATACATAATCTCATTGTAGTCATATTACAAATATAATTTTTTAATCTAATTTTTTCCACCTAATATCACCCTAGTCAGTAAAAGTTCTTTGTAAAACATTTTAGCAAGAGCATAGTATTCCATCATTTGGATGATTTGTAAATTATTTAACTATACTCCAACTGTTGTATATTTAGATTGCTTCCAGTGCACAATCATTATTAGCAGTTCAACAAATATTTTGTCTATATTTCTGATTATTCCTGTAGGAAATCAGATTACTGGATCACATGGGCATGAACATTCTTAGACTCTTGTTGCATACCATTAAATTGCTTTCCAGAAATAATGTATCAGTTACACTCCCACCAGTAATGCAAGACACTGCCCATCTCATCACAGCCTCCTCTGCATTGAACGTTAAAGGATGTGTTTGAGTAAATGATCTGAGGTGCCTCTGAGGGCCACTAGCTTTCTTAGCTTGGTACAAGCCTGCTCTGTCTGAAAAATGCAAGTGTGGTATAAGAGATTCTGGAACCAATGGAAGGGGGGGCGGGCAAAATCTTTATTTCTTAAGCAAACTTTCCAGACTATTATGTTCACCTTTGAGAACCACGGGTAAGGAAACTCAGGATGAGGTACATACTTCCAGATTCTACATTTTCCACGCTGGGCAGATTTCCGATCATATATATCATACCTGCACCATTTTATCCCCCTCTCCCTGACCAACTTGTCCTTATTAACTGCCAATCGTCCTTTCTATCTCTGTTTCGATGATTCTTACTCCAGGAAGCCTTCTCAGAATCCCACCACCACTCCCCCCCACCCCCATCCTAACAGAAAATTCCTAACTGACGTTTCATTCTGGGGAGCTCTTTGCTTGCAAGGCCTAAGTCTTATTCATCTCTGTATCCTCAGCACCTAACGGAGGTCCTCGTACTGAGTAGGTGCTTCATTCATTTGTTGAATGAAGAATGACTGAGAAGAAATGAATATATGAAATATTGACTATACCCTATGGCAATGGTTCCCAAAGTGTGTCCCTGGACCAGTCATAGCAGTAGCACTTAAGAACGTGTTAGATGTGCAGCATCTCAAGCCCCACCCCAGACTTTAGAATCAGAAACTCTAGGGATGGGGCCTTAGCAATTTGGATTTTATTCCTCTTTTCTTCTTATTTTCTCCCATCTAGTTTTTGCCAATTTTTAGCTCTATTAGAAATTCTCAAGTGTTTTTAAAGGGCATTCCTTGATATTTTATACTTCTTGGCATCCTATGAAGCTTCCCTTATATTGCAGGCCTGTATTTAGAATGAGAAGGTACAGCCCATGTTTGCTCTACTTTATTTGAAGTCAGGGGAAAAAAAATGCAGGCATTTACTTGCCCTTTAATAATTTTTAAGTCTACACCTTTTCAACACCCTGATGGCCATCAAAAATATTTTTGTTTCTTCCTCCTTCGGTACCGTGGAGGCTTTTAGTACTTTCATTCATCCAACAAATATTTGTTGCAGCATTAACAGTGTGATAAATACTGCACGTTTTCCTTTACATGTGCATTTTGAAATCAGTCCCAGATGCTAGCCATTTATTGACTATGCCGAGCTGTTCTAGAAGGAAGGCTGCTTGAGAGAAGTCATATTTATCCCCATTGCAAGATCTATATTAAACACCCAGATTCAATGGTTTTGTATTCAATAGTTTGAGTCGACTATTAAAGGCTTAACTGTGAGACAGCTTTACTGATACATGGATTGGGAAAAGGAGTTGTGGGAAGACCTTACCAATTAGAAAGTATAACTTTGGAAAAGGCTTAGTCACCAGAGTGTGGGGACTGGGAAGACATGGGTTAGCCATTATGCGTAGACGAGGGCTCATCGTGAGTTGAAAGACACAGTGGAAAGAGTATGAGCTCTGGAATCAGATGTACGTGGACTTGAATCTTGGCTCTGCCACTTCCTAGCTGTGCTGACCTTAGGCAGGTTAGTTAACCTACCTGTGACCCTTGGCTCATCTGTGAAATGGGGATAATAATAGAAGTGGTCTCATAAGGTCATGATGAGGATTGCATGAAATAATCTACATAAAACTTTTAGCGTTGTGTCTGCTGAGTAGGCCCTCAACAAATGATGGCTCTTAACTACCTCCCAGTAAGTATCCTCTTACTTTCTACCAGTAAGTACCCAAGTCTTTCCTACTACTCCAAGCAGACTGCCACTGCTGCTACATCTGTCCTTTCTGAGGTTTGTCTGAATTTGCAGTTTGGAAGGGAATGCCCCGAGTGGTGGTGGAGGTGGTGGCCTCTTTTTACTCTCTTCAGAAATTCACAGCCCCCAACCACCACCCCAGATAAGACCGGGACTCCCTAAAAGGAGATGGTAGAGCAGCCTGCTGAAATTAGAAAGCCAGCTTGCCCTGGTCCTCGATGCTGCAAAGGGAAGCGGGAGCCAGAGGGTCAGCTGGGGGGTGGGGTAGGGTGCGGTGCTGCAGGAGGAATTCTGGAGCTGGGGAGGCTGCTGTCACCCAATGGAGAAATGACCAGGACCAGAGAGGTAAGCCTGACTTAGGAGGGAAGAAAG
>JAQZBX010066474.1:0-16107 GCA_029593785.1 Cabassous unicinctus
TTTTTTGCATAAACAATAAGTGCATAACAATAGTTGTGACCTTACAAAACAAACACATAACATCATACAGGGCTCTCATACCTCACCCTACCACCAATACCTTGCATTGTTAAAAATTTTTAACTAATGATTAAAGAGCATCCTCAAAATATTACTACTAACCAAAGTATTTTCCCCCAACCCACCCTATAATTATTATTTTTATATCATTTATACATGAACATAAACAGTAAGTGTATAGTAAAAGTTGTGAACTTACAAAGCAAACATTCATAACATCATACAAGGGTCCCATACATCAACACTCCACCAACACCTTGCATTGTCTTGAGACATTTGTTACAATTTATGAAAGAATATTGTTAAACTATTACTGCTAATTATAGTCCTTTTCTTACATTTGGTGTATTTCCCCCCCAACCCACATGTATTAGTCAGGGCCCTCTCGGGAAACAGAATCAACAGGAGATATCTGTCAATAATATAAGATTTTAAGAGTCTCTCACGCGACCGTGGGAATGCACAAGTCCAGGCTCCGCAGGCAGGCTGCAAACCAGTGGCCCCAATGAAAGTCTGACAAAAGGTTGTTGATGAGTTTCTCAGAGAAGTTGCCTGTCTGACGACAAGCTGGGAAATTCTCTGTGAATGTTGAAATCACTTCCCCTTTTAAGTCATTCAACTGATTGGATAAAAACACCACCCATTGATGATGTAATCTCCCTGATTGATGCAGATGTAATCAGTCATCCACGCAGTAAACTCACTAGTGATGGAAGTCCATAAATGCTCTTGTATTACAATTAGCCCAGTGCTTACTGGAACAAACACCTGGACACAATTACCTGGCAGAGTTGACACATTAGCCTAACCATCACAGTCCACCCCTTGTCAACTCGGCAATCATACACATTACCCTAAACCATACTTAGTCTCTAAGTAAAAACAGTAACAGACAAGCATACATATATATTTCCGCCTAAAAATGTTCAACTCCCCTGCGTACAACCGGAAACACATTAATTCCCCACGGAACAGGGTGCAAGTCCTTGGGTAATATTCACTCTTAAACTTGACATCCTTAAATATTATGACGTGGAATCAATACAACTTTTCATGATAGGGGAAAAGGTTGGGGAAGAAAACAAAGAAATTCGTTTTGTGTACACATACAATCATACTCATAATGAAACATGGAAGAAGGGTTCATGACTATTACAGTCCTCGTTTCTGTAACTGGTCTTGTGGTCGAAGTTCATATTTATCACTACCTTCTTCCACTACCCATTCCATGTTCCCATTACCTTCAGCAAACACTTCAGCTGGCCGTGGTTTTGTTCATACAGCTCTCTCAAAAACTTTGTTGGTTTAGCATGCAGGAAGCAGGGGTCCAGGCCATCAGACAGTAAGACTTTTCCACAAGTCTTTCCGATATAACTGCATCTTCAATTCTGATTTGCAAGTTCCAAGTTTAGTAAAGTCTTCTAATAGGGCATTTTCATCTAGGAATTTGATTTCCAGAGACTTGGAATTTCCGGAATCAGTTTCTGTTTTCTTTGTGCCCAAAAGTTCAGTCCTTAATGTATTTTGCTCATCTAGTATTTTGCTATAAGCTGCAAGGAGAAGCCAAGCCACATTCTCTGAGTTTACCTTGAAAAGTTCTTCAGCTAAATGCTCCGGTTTGCCATTTTCAAATTCTGTCTTCCATAAACACCAGGAGTTAATCTTTCTAAGTTCTCTGCAACTTTAAAACATGGATTGCCTTTCCTCCAGTTTCCAATAATAGTTTCATCATTTACTTCTAAGGCATCATAGAAAGTCTCTTTAGTGTCCATATTACTATCAACAGTCTCTTCAAAGTGATCTAGGCCTTTTCCATCAAGCATTTCACAATTCCTCCAAAAAATGCCCATTTATAAAACCGTTCCAACATTTTGGTATATGCAAAAGCACTTCCCCACTCCTCGGTACCAAATTCTGTATTAGTCAGGGCCCTCTCGGGAAACAGAATCAACAGGAGATATCTGTCAATAATATGAGATTTTAAGAGTCTCTCACGCGACCGTGGGGATGCTCAAGTCCAGGCTCCGCAGGCAGGCTGCAAGCCAGGGGCTCCAGTGAAAGTCCGATGAAAGGTCGTTAATGAGTTTCTGGGAGAAGTTGCCTGTCCAAGGACAAGCTGGGAAATTCTCTCTGAATGTTGAAATCACTTCCCCTTTTAAGTCATTCAACTGATTGGATAAAAGCGCCATCCACTGATGATATAATCTCCCTGATTGACACAGATGCAAACAGCCATCCACACAGTGCAGTAAACTCACTGGTGATTGAAGTCCATAAATGCTCTTGTATTACAATTAGCCCAGTGCTTGCTGGAACAAACACCTGGACACAATTACCTGGCAGAGTTGACACATTAGCCTAACCATCACACCACCCTATTATTATTTTTTTTTTAAATGTATTTTTATGACAGAAGTTGTAAACTTACAAAACAATCATGCACATATGCAGAATTCCCAAACAACATCCCTCTGTCAACACACCACATGGTGGTGGAACGTTTGTTACAGATTATGAGATAATATCATCTGATTATTACCAGGTCCATAGTGTACATTTGGCAAACATTTTCCATACTTCCCCATTATCAGCACTGTACATATTTTCCATAGTTGAAAGAATATTACATTATTACTATTAACCACAGTCCATAGGTCACTCCAGTTGTATTTTTCCCATGCCTCTCCACATTCCCACCACCACCCTGCAATAGTGATGTACATCTGCTCTAGCTCACAAAGGACATTCTTTCATCTGTACCATCAACCACAATTCTCATCCACCTCTGGGTTTACTGTGCTATTCAGTCCCTAGATGATTCTCTAGCTTTATGTCATTTGGCATTTATATCCCTAAACTACCCTTTTCGGCCACATTCCCATTATAAACCAGCTGTTACTCACTATGATGTGTTACCAACAACTCTGTACGTTTCCACACTTTTACAGTAAAGCTAATTAAAACTTCTACATACAATATCAGTCGTCCATCTCAGTCCTCCTATGTCCTTTAAGAATTCACCAGCTACCAACAGGTCTTGAAGATATTTTCCTATATTTTCTTCTAGAAGCTTTATGGTTCTTGCTTTTATATTTAGGTTTTTTATTCATTTTGAGTTAATTTTTGTATAGGGTGTGAGAGAGGGGTCTTCTTTCCTTTTTGCTATGGATATCCAGTTTTCTCAGCACCATTTGTTGAATGCACTGTTCTGCCTGAGCTGTGTGGGTTTGACAGGCTAGTCAAAAATCACTTGACCATAGATATGAGGGTTTGTTTCTGAACCATCAATTCGGTTCTATTGGTCTATGTGTATGTCTTTATGCCAGTACCATGCTGTTTTTACCACTGTAGCTGGCAATATGATTTAAAGTCCAGAAATGAGAGTCCTCCAACTTTGCTTTTCCTTTTTAAGATGTTTCTGGCTATTCAGGACCCCTTACCCTTCCAAATAAATTTGATAATCATGTTTTCCACTTATTTAAAAAATGCTGGTGGAATTTTTATCAGGATTGCATTGAATCTGTATTTCAATTTGAGTAGAATTGACATCTTAATGATACTTAGTCTTCCAATCTATGAGCATGAATGTTCTTCCAATTATTTAGGACTTTTTAAAATTTCTTTTAACAATGATTTTTAGTTTCCTGAATTCAAGTGCTTTACATCTTTGGTTATGTTTATTCTTAAATATTTGGGTTTTATCTGTCATATTTTATTTTCACTACTCTTTTGATACTTTTAGTTACTTTTATTGATATAATCTTCATTTCTAGACTCTCTTCCAGGTAGGGAGGAAGATGCTAGAGGTGGGGCTGAAGCCTAGGCTAGGGCTGCAGGGCAATCTGGGTGAAAGAAACAGGTCTCTGCCGTCACTGTGATTTTCAGTCAGCCCGACTTCCCCTCATGCTGAGGGTGGAGTAAAAATGGTAGCTACCGGCCTCCTTCTGACTTGGACAGGCTCAATGTTCAGCTGTTCTTAGGGTTATACTTTAGCCAGCCAAACTGACTAATCAGTAGCTGACACTGGTGGCCAACCGGCTCTTCCTCCCCTGTTTTTGGGAAATGGAGCTTCCAATTCCTGCCACAGAGTAGCTCTTGGGGTGGTTTGCGCTGCCAAAGTAGGATGATCACCAGCCTCCACGGCGTACCCTGTTATTTCCCAGAGAGGCTGGCGCAGTTCCCCCCAGCTTCCTCCCTGCCCGAGGTGGGCCTGGGGCTTAGGCTATAGCTACAATCTGGTCTAGATGGAAAGAAGCTGGTTCCTACCAGCTGTGATTTTCAGTCAGTCCCACTTCCCCTCGTGTCAGGCACAGAGTTAAGATGGCGGCTACCGGCCTCTTTCTGACTTGGACAGGTTCAAACTTCAGCTGTTCTTAGGATTATACTTTAGCCCGCTGAATTTACTAATCAGTGGCTGAAGTTGGTGCCCAACTGTCTCTTCCTCCCCCGTTTTGGGGAAGTGGAGCTTCCAATTCCAGCCATGGAACAGCTCCCGAGGAGGCTTGTGCCTCCAGTGGAGGATGGGTACCGGCCTCTGTGGTGTAAGTGCTCTACTTATGAATCTTTTCTGCAGGTGGGCAGTCTCCTCCTTCCACTCTTTCAAGGATGTTTGCAGGATGCACTTCTGATCTCCTGGAGCCCCCAAATAAGTGCTTTAGTTAGCTCTGGGTGATTATTAACTACCCTGTAGCAGGAGCTGATTCTAGGAGCACCTTACTCTGTTGCCATCTTGCTGGTTGTCTGGAAACTACTTTTTATAATAGAAAGAGTATTGACCTTTTCTCTCAGTGTTTCTGCATCTTTTAACTCTTTTTCTCAAAACATGAATTACTAAGAGAACGAAATATTTATTTTGTTAATATGTTTTAGAAAAGTTGACCTCAGACAGCCTTCAAGTCTAGGCTTGCCATGAAATGCTCGTGTAAATGTAAGCCTTAATTTCACTTGGTCTTGCACTAAATGCTCAATAATGGGCCTGTGTTGTTTTATACTGATTATCTGCACCTGATGTATTGGCAAGCATGTTGCTGAAGTTATCTGAAGAATCAGGTTAGAGGGCGGACAGGAGTGTATGTAAAACCCAAAGATATTGTCAAAGAAGTGAAGAATACTGGCAAAAGCTTCATTTTACCAACATAGTTCCCCTTGGGAGACTTGGGGGATCTGGGAAGCTACACCTCCCTCTGGGGCTGTGGTGGGGATCTTATTTTAATCATCTTCATATTCTTTGAAATTAAAGAAACTTAAATCTTCGATAGTGTCTGTTAGTGCCTTTCTGTCAATCACATTGCTTTAAGATCTTTCATAAAATTTAGGCTTTAGAAGACATAGGATAATTCATAAAGATTCATTTTTAAGCAGTGTCTGCTGTTAAAATACAACTGCATTTGAAAGCAAATTATTTTATCAAGAAGTGAATGGTTTAAATAAATGTTTTTATTGAAGTGACATGCAATTGAGAATGTTATTTATGGAGCATAGTTTCACAATTTACAGCTTCATAGAAGAATGTAACTGTCTTAGAAAAAATCAAGATGGCAGGAAAGGGAATCAAACATATTTATGGCAAAACAAAAGGAGATGCCAGGTTTATGGGGTTTTCTAACTACCAGTAAATGTTGCTGTTTAACTGCAAATTTGATCACTGGGGGTTAACCCGGTTGTATTCCTGCTGATTTTCCAAACAGTCCTCTTTCATATTTTTCCCCTTCAAATGCCTTGTCAGTTATTGCCCACCAATTGCGCTCATTTCAGAGCCAACTGCAGGTAATGAGATGCTGATTGGGGATTCTAGAATTCACTTGCCGATGATTATGTGTTATTTTAACAGGAGAATGACAATAATTTCCTGTAATGCCACTTGTTAAGGTAATTATGCTATAATTGCCTTATCAAGGTGTCATAGAGGAGAGGGGAGAAATTCCAAGATTTCACAGCTGCTGTTATGCTCCTTTAATTGTTATCTTGAAATTGCATTGTCAGCCATCAGGATAAATCCCTTCCAATGGTTTTAAATCTGAACAATTTTGTCCAGGATAGGTTATATGACCTATGTTGATATTTTTGTCTTAATATAAAAGCTACGTGGTGAATTAAATGCACAAAATTACAGATATATTTAAACATGTTTAAATTGCAATGGAATCTGAAAAGTTGATTTGTTGAAAATGTGGATTAAAGAATAAGCTAAGTTTTAATAAACATAATAGCATGTAATAGAGGATATGATCATTTAAAACATATATAATTCAAAATTGTGTGTTTTCTAGTTAAAATGTAACTGCAGGTGATTTAGATAGTATGGACAACAAATTAGTACTATCCTTGTTGGACTTTACAGTTCCACAGTGAAGATTAATTATTTGTTAGAGGTTTTAAGCCTTATATCTTTATTACAGTTATTAATAACAGAAAAATATTCAGTAAGTATATGTCACTGTTCTAAAATATAAAGCAAAATACTCCTAAATTTAGGAAATTCAAGTATATTTTCTCTACACATTGAGAATTAATATATTTATTTCAATTATTATAGCTGAAAATAACCACATATAAACACCATTTTCTATTGTTGCATTTCCAATCCAACTCATTCCCTTATTGCAACTTAATTTCTTCTCTGTCATAATGGACAAATATTTAAAGCTCATCTATTATATACAAAGGGTTGGGCTAAGTGCTATGGGACGCAAAGTTTGGTCTCTATTTACCTGAGGATATTAGAACATAAAATGAGAACCAATAGTTTAGACATTTGACAGGTATTTTTTGCAGACCTACTTTGTAATAAGCTCAGTTCTATTTTTCGGGAATGAAATGGTAAAGAAAACATCCAAAACTCCTTGCCTTAGCTAAGCAGCATTTTATTTGGAGGAGCAGACAATAAGAAAGATAAGCAAGTAAAACAGACAGTATGCTAGATTATGGCATGTGGTAAGGAGGAAGAATAAAGCAGGGAGAGTGAGGGAAGGTTGGTGTTTTTATATAGACTCGCATGTAAAGAAGACAGCTTTTGAGTACAGACCAGAAATAACTGACATTAGCTATGTGACACCTGGGAGGAAAATTTTAACAGAAAGTGATAGATCCTGATGCAGCCTGTAGGTGGCAGATTTGAGCAATAACAAGGAGGGACTTGTGGCTGGAGTGGAAAGAACAAGGAGAAGCAGGTGATTTCATAAAGGAAACTGAGGCCCAGAATATATGGGGCCGTATGAGGTCACCTTGGAGTTCAATTTTTATGTCCAATGATGGGCATCCATCATGGCATTTTGACAAGGCAATATACAGTCTATACTTTTACAGGAGCATGCTGACTACAGTGTTGGGAACAGGCTAGAGGGGGATCAGGGCAGAAGTTTGTATACCAGTTAATAAACTACTGAAAAAATCACGTAATCGATGAATTGATGATCGTGGCTTCGATATTGGAAATGACACAAAAAGTGGACAGAAGTCCTACATGATTTCTTGAGGGACCAAAGTTAAAGGAAAAATAAATAAATAAATGGATCAGGTCAAGGCTTTAGCCTGTTTACCTAGAAAAAGAGAGCTGCCATTATCAGAATTGCAGGGGGAGCTGGTTTGGGAGGAAACTATCAGAAGTTCAGATTTGGATATGTTAACTTGGAGGAGTTATTAAGAAATTAAGTAGAAATGTCAAGCAGGTAGCTATATATGTGGATCTGATATCAAGGGAAGAGATAGCAGGAATTTGTGTACATTTGTGTTTTTTTTAGAATTGGGAATTTTAAAGCATGTGTAATAGAAATGATTCAATGGAGAAAGACAGTGTAAGAAAGAGATGGGGTCACTAAAAAGCAAAGTCCTTGAGGGGCAGAAGAAAGGGTACATGATCAAGGACATACATTTTCATTAGCATTTGGTAGAAGGGATGTTTCCTCCCCTTTTAATATATGTGAATAAAACGGTGGGTAAGCAGATAGGGAAGGACAAGGCATTTTCTGCTCAATACATTTCTGCAGAAGAGTATTTGGAAATATTACTCAACGTATGGTTTCATATATATATGTATTTAATTTTATTGAAGTATATCATTCATACATGAACATATATAAACAATAAGTGTATAGTGAAAGTTGTGAACTTACAAAAGAAACATGAATAACATTATACAGGGGTCGTACATCAACCAACCACCAACACCTAGCATTGTCGTGAGATGTTTGTTACAAATTATGAAATTTGAACATCATCAAAATCTTACTACTAACTATAGTCCATATCTTACATTTGGTGTATTTTCCCCCCAACCCACCCTATTATTATTTTTTAAAATATATTTTTATTACAGAAATTGTGAACTTACAAAACAATCATGCGCATGTGTAGAATTTCCATACAACACCCCTTCATCAACACACCACATTCGTAGTGGAACATCTGTTACAGATTATGAGATAATGTCATCACACTATTACCTCTAACCATGGTCTATAGCATATATTTGGCACACTTTTTCCGTACTCTGTCATTACGTTATCAACACAGTATGTCTTTGGCATAGATGCATGAATATTACAGTATTGCTGTTAACAGTCCATAGGTCATACCAATTGTATTTTCCCATGTTTCTCCACATTCCCACCACCCTGCAATAGTGACACACATTTGCTTTAGCTCACAAAGGACACTCTTACATCTGTATCATCAACCACTATTCTCTCCCACCTCTGGGTTCACTGTATTATTCAGTCCCTAGATTATTCTCTAGCTTTCTTTCAATTGACATTTACATCCCTAGGCTACACTTTTCAGCCACATTTCCATTTATAAACCAGCTGTTACTCACTAAAATATGTTACCTTCAACTCTATCTATTTCCACATTTTTACAGTCAAGTTAATTAAAACTTCTACATATATTAAGCATCGGTAGTCCTTCTCAGTCCCCCTCTTATCATCTAATAACCTATACTCCAAGTTTTAACTCCATGCATTTATTCTTATTTACTTCATATTAACAAGACCATGCAATATTTGTCCTTGTGTGTCTGGCTTACCTTACTTAGCACAATGTCTTCAAGATTTGTCCATGTTATCATATGTGTCCCAATTTTATTTCTTCTTACTACAGCATAGTATCCCATCATATGACTATACCACATTTTGTTTATCCATTCATTGGTTGTTGGACACTTGGGTTGTTTCAATCTTTTGGCAATTTTTAATATGCTGCTATGAACATCGGTGTGCAGATGTCTGTTTGTGTCACAGTTTTCAGTTCTACTGGGAATATTCCTAGTAGAGATATTGCTAGATCATAAGGCAGTTCCATATTTAGCTTTCTGAGGAAACACCAAACTATCTTCCACAGAGGCTGCCCCATTTTACAGTTCTACCAACAATGAAGGAGAGTTCCTATTTCTCCACCTCCTCTTCAGCACCTGTTGTTTTCTGTTTTCTTAATAATGGCCATCCTATTCTGTGGCAGTTTGATATTATTGATGAATTCCAGAAAGAAATATTGATTATGTTTATAAACTTGTCTGTTCCTCTGGGCATGATACCCTTTGATTGTATTAAACTTAGGGAATTCACTTCTATTTGATTAAATCAAGATTACAGCTTTGATTCAGCTATGTCAGTAGGTCGTAAGGTCCCTGCCCCCTTGGTGGGCAGACACTCACACAGAAAATGACAGGCAGAGGAGAGAGCTGAGTTTTGATACTGGAGCCCCAGGGAGGGAGCCGAGCCATTTCCCTGATAGTTTACAGCTGGCCTTGTGGAGCGAGCACAGCAGCTGAGCCCTGAAAGAGACAAGCCCTGGGAAGAGAGACAAGCCTAATGCCAGCTTACAGCTGAGATAGAAAGAAGCTGAGACCATGGAACCTTAAGAAAAGAGGAAGGCTGAACCCTTGCAGAGACCAGCAACTGTCTTGCTCCAACATGTGGCAACAGACTTTGGTGAGGGAAGTAACTTATGCTTTATGGCCTGGTAACTGTAAGCTTCTACCCCAAATAAATACCCTTTATAAAAGCCAACAGACTTCTGCTACTTTGCACCTGGACCCCTTTGGCTGACTAATACTTATGTGGTGTGAGATGATATCTCATTGTCATTTTGATTTGCATTTCCCTAATAGCTAGTGATACGGAATATTTTTTCATGTACTTTTTGGCCATTTGTATTTCCTCTTTGCAGAAATGTCTATTTAAATCTTTTGCCTATTTTTAATTGGATGGCTTGCTCTTTTATTGTTGAGGTGTATGATCTCTTTATAAAGAATGGAAATCAAACCCTTATCAGATATGTGGTTTCCAAATATTTTCTCCCATTGAGTAGGCTGCCTTTTCACTTTCTTGACAAAGTCCTTTGAATCACAAAAGTGTTTAAATTTGAGAAGGTCCCATTTATCCATGTTTTCTTTCATGGCTCCTGCTTTTGGTGTAAGGTTTAAGAACGCACCAACCTACTACCAGGTCTTGAAGGTTTTCCCTTACATTTTCTTCTAGGAGCTTTATGGTTCTTGCTTTTATATTTAGGTCTTTTTTGATTTAATTTTTGTATAAAGTGTGAGATAGGAGTCCTCTTTCTTTCTTTTGGCTTTCATATCCAGTGCTCCCAGCACCATTTGTTGAATAGATTGTTATGTCTGAGCTGGGTATGTTTGACCAGCTCATAGATGTGAGGTTCTGTTTCTGAACCATCAATTCAGTTCCATTGGTCTGTGTCTATCTTTATGCCAGTACTATGCTGTTTTTACCACTGTAGATAGGTAATATGATTTAAAGTCTGGAAGTGAGAGTCCTCCAATATCACTTTTCCTTTTTAAGATGTTTCTGGCTATTCAGGACCACTTAGCTTTCCAAATAAATTTGATAATTGTATTTTCCATTAGTTTTAAAAATGCTGGTGGATATTTTTTTGGAATTGCATTGACTCTATATATCAATTTGAGTAGAATTGACATCTTAATGATATTTAGGCTTCCAGTCTATGATCATGGAATGTTCTTCCAACTATTTAGGTCTTTAAAAAAAATTTTCTTTAACAATACATTATAGTTTTCTGAATACAAGTTCTTTACATCCTTGGTTAAATTTATTACTAAATATTTGATTCTTTTAGTGGCTATTGTAAATGGAATTTTTTTTCCTGACTTCTTCCTCAGATTGTGCATTACAATTGTATAGAAACATCACTAGTTTTTGCATACTGATCTTGTATCCTGACACTTTACTGTAAACGTTTATTAGCTCTAGCAGCTTTGTTGTAGATTCTTCAGGACTTTCTAGGTATAGGATCATATCATCTGTGAATAGTGAAAAGTTTTACTTCTTCCTTTTTGAGTTGGATGCCTTTTATTTCTTTTTCTTACCTGATTGTTCTAGCTAGAACCCCTAGCACTATATTGAACAACAGTGGTGATAGAGGGCATCATTGTCTTGTTCCTGATCTCAACTGAAAGCTTTCAGTCTTTCACCATTGAGCACAATGTTAGCTGTGGGTTTTTCATATATAGCCTTTATCATGTTGAGAAAGTTTTCTTCAATTCCTAATTTTTTTTAGTATTATTATCAAGAAAGGATGCTGTATTTTTGTCAAATGCCTTTTCTGCATCAATCAATAGGATCATGTGATTTTTCTTTGATGTATTAATGTGGTGTAGTACACTGATTTTTTTTCTTGTGTTGAATCACCCTTGCATGTCTGGTATAAAACCCATTTGATCGTGATGAATAAGTCTTTTAATGTGTTGTTGGATTTGATTAGCAAGTATTTTGATGAGAATTTTTGCATCCGTATTCATTAGGGAAATGGGTCTGTAATTTTCTTTTTTTTGTGATATCTTTATCTGGTTTTGGTATTAGGGTGATATTGGTCTCATAATCTGATATTGGTCAAATGAGTTTGGTAGCATTCTTTCTTGTTCAATTGTTTGGAAGAGCTTGAGTAAGATTGGTATTAATTCTCTGAATGCTTGGTAGAACTCACCTGTGAAACCGTCTGGTCATGGGCTTTTCATTTTGGGGAGCTGTTTGATGACTGTTTCAATCTCTTTACTTGTGATTAGTTTGTTGAGATCTTCTATTTCTTCTAGAGTCAGTGTAGCTTGTTCATACGTTCCTATGAATTTTTCCATTTCATCTAAATTGTCTAGTTTTTTGGCACACAGTTGTTCATCATATCCTCTTATGATCTCTTTTATTTCTGTGGGCTCCATGGTAATGTTCCCATTTTCATTTTTTATTTCATTTATTTGCATCTTCTTTCTTTTTTTTCTTTGTCAGTCTAGCTAAGGGTTTATCAATTTTGTTAATCTTCTTGAAGAACAAATTTTTGGTTTTGTTACTTCTCTCTATTGTTTTTCTGTTCTCAATTTCATTTATTTCTACTCTGAAATTTGTTATTTAATTCCTTCTACTTGCTTTGGGATTAGTTTGCTGTTCTTTTTCTATTTCATCCAGCTTTGTAGTTAGATCATTGATTTTAGCTCTTTCTTCTTTGTAATGTAAGCATTCAGGGCTATAAAGTTCCCTCTCAGCACTGTCTTCACTGCATTCCATAGGTTCTGATATGTTGTGTTCTTATTGTCACTCATCTCGATATTTTATTGATTTCTTTCAAAATTTCTTCTTTGACCCACTGATTAAGAGTGTGTTGTTTAATCTCCATATATTTGTGAATTTTCCCTTTTTCTGCCTCTTTTTGATTTCCAACTTTATTTCATTATGATCAGAGAGGGTGTTTTGTATAATTTCAATCTTGTTGAATTCATTGAGATCTGCTTTGTGATCCAACATATGGTGTATCCTAGAGAAAGATCCATGAGCAATTGAAAATAATGTACATTCTGCTGTTTTGGAGTACAATGTTCTGTATATGTCAATTAGATTTAGTCCATTTATCATATTATTCAAGCTCTCTGTTTCTTTATTGATCCTCTGCCAAGATGTTCTATCTAAGGCTGAGAGTGGTGTATTGATGTTTCCAACTATTATTGTAGAGAAATCTATTTCTCCTTTTGGTTTTCCCAGAGTTTGCTTCATGTATCTTGGGACATCCTGATTAGGTGCATATACATTTATAATTATTTCCTCCTCATGAATTACTCCTATTGTTAATATATAATGTCCTTCTTTGTCTCTACTAACAGTTTTGCTTTTAGTCTATTTCGTCTGATATAACTATAGCTGCACTGGGTTTTTATTGTTTTGTTTTGTTTTGTTTTCATTACTGCATGCATGGAATATTTTCCAGCCTTTCAGTTTCAATCTATTGGTATCCTTGGATCTAAAGTGAGTCTCTTGTAGACCACATATAGATGGCTCTATTTTCTTTTCCATTCTGCCAGTCTGTGTCTTTTGATTGGGAAGTTTAATTCATTAACATTCAATGTTGTTACTGTAAAGGCAGTTCTTATTTTCACCACTCTTTTGAGAATTTTATTTTTTTTACTGATATTTCTAGACTCTCTTCCAATCCTCTCTTTCCTGTCTTTTCTTTTCAGACTGTAGGACACCCTTTCATATTTCCTGAAAGGCCCGTCTCTTTGTTATAAATGCTCTCAGTTTCTGTTTATTTTGAATATTCTAAACTTGCTCTCATTTTTGAAAGTCAATCTTGTGGGATATAATGTCCTTGGCTGGCAGTTTTTCTCTTGCGGTATCTTAAATATATCATACCACTGCCTTCTTGCCTCCACGGTTTCTGATGAGAAATTGGCATTTACTTTTATTGGGTATCCCTTATGTGTTATGCACGGTTTTTCTCTTGCTTGCTCTCAGAATTCTCTCTTTGTCTTTAGCATTTGACATTCTGATTAGTATGTGTCTTGGAAGTGGTCTATTCAGATTTATTTGGATGGGAGTACATTGTTCTTCTTGGACATGGATATCTATGTCTTTCAATAGGGTTGGGAAATTTTCTACCATTATTTCTTCAGACATTCCTTCTGCCCCTTTTCCTCTTCTGGGACATGCATGACACGTATGTTTGCACGTTTCTTGTTGTTTAGTTCCCTGAGACCTTGTTCAAGTTTTTCCATTGTGTTCTTCATCTGTCATTTTGTATGTTCACTTTTGGAGTCCATGTATTCAAGCTCACCATCTTTTCTTCTGTCTCCTCAAATCAGCTATTATATGACTCCAGTGTATTTTTTATTTCATGTACTGCACTTTTCATTCTCATAAGATCTGCTATTTTTCCATGTATGCTTTCAAATTATTCTTTGTGCTCACTCAATATCATCTTAATATCTTTAATCTCTTTAGCCATCTCATTGAATTTATTAAGGAGATTTGTTTGAACATCTATGATTAGTTGTCTCAACTCCTTTATGTCATCTGGAGGCTTATCTTGTTCCTTTAACTGGGCCATATCTTCCTGTTTCTTGGTAAGGATTGTAATTTTTTGTTGGTATTTGGCATTTGGCTTATAGATGTATTTATTCTAGGTATAGTTTCTCTCTTTAGCTTAGGGCTTTCTTGTCCTTTTTTCATTGCTGTTTGTGTAGTAGGAGCTGAGGATGTAGTTGGTACTGTGAACTGTGGAGGCTGAAGCTGCCTATATTGTCCCAGGGACCAGTGAAGATTCTCCCACTTTTCTTCTTTGCCAGGGGTAGGCACAAGCCACAGTCATGTGAAGTAATCCAAGTTGTGTAGGCCAAGACCATTTGTAGTTGCCAGAGAGACTGATGAAGCTCCACACCCTTCCTCCTTGGCCTGGAGTGGGGATGGAGCTGTAGGTGTGGCCAGCAATCTATGTTGTGTGGGTCCAAAATGACCACAGTTGCCCAAGTTGTCTCACATAGCACTGCCCACCTCCTTGCCAAGGGTGGGGATGGACCCTCTGGACTGCCCAACAATCTAATCCATGTGGCCTGAATGTGCCTGCAGTTGCCCCGAAAGGATGAGGGAGTACTGTCCCTTCTACCCTTTAGGGGGTGGGAATGGAACCATCAAGGTCCAACAGTCCAGGCCATTCAGGCCAAAAGTGCCTGCCTCTGCCTGGAAAGCCTGAGGAAACACAGCTCCCCATCCACCTTACTTGGGGGCAGGGATGGAGCTATAGGTGTCTGACTATTCAGTCTGTGTGGGCCGAAAGCATATGAAGTTGCTCAGAAAGGCTGAGGAAACACAGCTACTCTCCTATCTTGTTGGGGTGCAGGGATGGAGCCCCAGGTGGCTGACTATTCAATCTGTGCCAGCTGAATGTACCTACAGTTACCCAGAGAGGCTGGTACAGGTCATGCCTGCTTCCTCCCCTCCAGAGATGGGGCTGGAGCCTAAGCTAGGGCTGCAGTCCAATCTGGTTAGAAAGAAGCCGGTCCCTATCATCACATGATTTTCAATCAGACCTGCTTGCCCTCATGCCAGGGGAAGAGTTAAAAAGGCAGCTACCAGCCTCTTTTTTGACTTGGTCAGGTTCAAATTTAGCTGCTCTTATGGTTATACTTTAGTCAGCTGAATTTATTAATCAGTAGCTGAAGTTAGTGGCCAACCATCTCTTCCTTCCCTGCTTTTGGGAAATGGAGCTTCCAACTCCATCCACAGAATAGCTCCTGAGGCAGTTTGTGCCTCCAGAGTAGGATGAGCACCAGCCTCTGTGGCTGCCCTACAGTTTCCCCAAGAGGCTGGTGTAGCTCCTCCCTGACGGAAGTGGGGCTGGGGCTTAGGCTGAAGCTGCAATCTGATCTGAATGGAAAGAAGCCGATCCCTACCAGCCCTGTGATTTTCAGTCAGTCCCGCTTTCCCTCATGCCGGGGACTGAGTTAAAATGGCAGCTACAGGGCTTTTTCTGACTTGTACATGTTCAAACTTTAGCTGTTCTTAAGATTATACTTTAGTTAGCTGGATTTACTAATCAGTAACTAAAATTGCTGCCCAACCATCTCTTCCTCCCCCATTTTTGGGAAATGGAGCTTCCAATTCCAGCCATGGACTATCTCCCAAGGTGGCTTGAGCTGCTAGTAGACTATGGGTACTGGTCTCCGTGGCGTGGAGTGCGCTACACAAGAATCTTCTTTGATGGGCAGTCTCCTCCTTCCATTCTTTCAAGGATGTTGCAGGATGCTGTTCTGGT
>JAQZBX010066475.1:0-16105 GCA_029593785.1 Cabassous unicinctus
CATGGAAAATAATGAAAATTGGAGACTGGAGGGACTTGTCTTCGAATAAAAGAAATTAAAGAGAAAATCTAAAAAGCATATGCAATGCATGAACCTCAATTAGATCCTGGATCAGAGAAAAATAAACCAGCTAAAAAAGACATATTTTTTGGAAAATGAGAAAATTAAAAATTGAAATAGCTACTGATATTTATTTATATTATTGAAGTAATGTTAAATTTCTCAGATGTGATAATAGTATTATAGCCCTTATTCTTAGAGGATGCATGCGGAAATATTTAGGGATGAAGTATTGTTATGTCTGAACTTAATTTCAAATGCTTCAGCAAATAAAACAGCAAAAGGGGCAAAACCTTAGCAATTGGTGACACTAGATGAAGATTCATTACAGATTTCACTGTAGATTTTTTTTCAACTTTTCCCTAAGTTTGATCATTTTCAAAATGAAAATGTGGTTAAGAAAAAAGATGGCAGGATAAGCAAGTCATTTCACTTACTTTCAAGTCCAAACTAAAATTATATTTATAAAAGAGATTTTAAAAACACATAAACTCACAAAGATAGGGAGAATAGAAGAGACACAAAATTATGGAAGCAGCAAAACAGATGGATGAGTCTGAGCAGACCCAAGAAAGTGGAATTCTAAGTCAATAGTGGGGAAAGCTAAGAAGCAACCCAATTTACACCACAGAAACCTCAAAAGGCTCAAAAACTATAAGGGAGTAGGGGTTAGTGGGGAAAGTTTTAGAATAAGAAGCAGTCAAATCTCCAGATCTTCTTCCCCATTTTGTGCAGCTAAGCAACTGCCCTTTCTCCATCTTGGAAGAACTCTGGTTTACATTTTGAATAAGGGAAAATGAATCTGTTGCCTGTGAAACAACAAGCATAGATAATAAATCTGACCACCCAAGAGTAAAATATCCAAAACTAACATGAGGGGTTCCCCATCAGATGGCCCACAAGCATCATTCTGTGGAAACTCAAGATCAATAAGTCCCTCTCACCTACTCAAACTTCCAATAAGCTTTTTAGTCCCTCATTCTAAATTATGAGTAGACAAGAATTGACAGACATTTGAAGGAAGCCCTAACGTTTAAGGGAGCGAAAAAACAGGTTAAGAGAAAAAGCAAATGATACGACCATCAAAAACTTGGTGGAAAGAGAAATTAAGTAGGGAACTAAAAACACTTAAAAATTCTGCCACAAGGACTCTGCCTTCCCATTTTGCCTTGTTGTGGATGTAAGAAGATGTGGAGTGGAAATTATGCTGCATCCATGAATAAACCATGAAGCTATAAAAAGGGAACATTCAGAGAACAACCATAAAAACAAAAAATGCTCTTAGAAATTAAAAGCCGTGATAGCAGTAGAAAGACTGAAAGTTGGAATTGAGGAATTCTCAAAGAAAGTACAGCAAAATCACAAAGAAATAAAGAACAAAAGAGAAAAGAAAATCTTAAAGAACAGTCCTGGAAGAATACATCTGAATAGCAGGAGTTTCCAGAAAGAGCAAATGAAGAAAATGGTTGGAAGGAAATCACCCTTGAAGTGGTTCAATAAATTTCCCCAGAACTGAAGGACATGAGTTGTCAGGTTCAAAGAGCCCAGCACCACCTATAAAAACAGACCACACCAAGGCATATTAAGAAATTTCATTTTATTGAAGAAAAAGAGAAGATCCTAAAGTTTCCAGAGAAAAAAGAAACAAATTGTATACAAGGGGAGTGGGACTAAGAACAGCTTCAGATTTTTCAATGGCATCACTGGAAGCAAGAAGACCCGTTCTGAAGGAAAATGATTTCCAATCTAGAATTCTGTAATACTCTGCCCAACTTTCACACAAGGGGATAGAATGATGATGACTTTGGTCAGGCAAGATCTTGAAACATTAACCTTCTAAGTAATGGAGGAGTTTCTCCTCCAAAATGAGGAAGGAAACTAAGAGAGAGAAAGAGAGGGGATGGAGAAAACAGGAGGTTCGAATACAGGAGAAAAGCAAAGGGCATCTCCATGGTGAAGGGAAGAGAGGATAATCTGAGAACGAGGCACCGAGGACACGCCATCTAGAATGAAGGAATGGCACAAGGCACAGGCAGGTGGAGAGCTGCCCCTCACTCTGCCCTCTGCCATGATACCATGTTTTTATCTGAAGAAACTACTGGAAGATGTGTCCAAATAAAAGAAGGAAATCATGATCTCATGAAAGGGGAGTCCAATGAGAAGAAAGGCAAAAGGAATTCTCAAGAGAATAGCTATAGAGCAGATCCAGACAGCAACCAGCAGGTCAAAGTGAGAGAATAAAGTCCTCTAAAAAGTAGTTTCCAAGAAAGAAAAAAGAACTAATGTGTTTGTTCTTAAGAAAACTAGTACTGAGAGGATATTGGAAAGCATGGAAAGAATTAGCAAAATGTACAAAGAAAATTAAGCAAAAGGAAAAAAAAACCCAAGGCAATTACTAACTTCTGAGAAAAAAAAAAGATGTATCATCGTACTCTACAGTGCTAGATTGTGAATAATAGATGAATTAGCACAATAGTGAAAATAATGAATCTTGGCCTAACCAAAATTTGTAACATAGAGCTGATTTTTAGAGGAAGAGTGGGAGGAAGTAGATGTGATGGTGATGTAAGAGAGCTATATTCTTATCTACCAGAATAGGAAGTCAATGCACATATCTAAAATTGATGAAGCAAAATATCATAGGAAATAAGTATGTGAGAATTACAGACTCATGCAAATGCTAGAGGAATACGGATAAAAAGAATCCAAAGGGGTTGACAATATGTAGTATTTTCATTTTTATACCACTGCAAATATTTTTCAAACTAGGCACTGTGGAGTGGATACTGGGAAGTAAGGCAGTATGGGTCAGGAGAATACCGTATCATGACAGGCCTTACTTTAAGTGCTATTTGATTTTTAAAATCTACGTGCATGCATTACCTTGATAAAATAAAACTTAAGTTAAAAATGATGAAAAAGAAAAAACAATATTAGAAACTAAAATGGGGACATTACGGATATAATAGAGGTTAAAGAATAAGTAAATATTATGAAAAATTTTATGACAACAAATTTTAAAACTTAGTAAAATTTTATCCTAAAAAATATAATTTATCAATGTGATTCTAGAGGAAATAGAAAGCTTGCAAAGATGTATAACCATTATAGTAACTGAATCAGTAGCTAAAAATCTATCCACAAATGACAATAAAAACAAAACAAACCAAAAACCACGTATGACCCAATTCTAACAAATCTTCAAGTAACAGATAATTCCAGTTGTCTATGATGTATTTTAGAGGGTGTTCAGAGTTCCCCAACTCATTGTATAGAGCTGTTATAATCTTGATAACATATCCAAACAAGGCCAGTAGAAGATAAGAAAATTACAGGCCAATCTCACTTATGCATGTGGGCGTAAAATCCTAAACAAAGTGTTCAATCCAGCCAAGCAAGTCAGGGCAAAGGACCTGGAGCCTGCTATCACTCTCTCTTCTAGCAAGCTAACTCTGAATCTTATTAAGTGTACTCTCCATACCACCAGGTCTTGCACTAAAACGTCCTCTGCTCAATCCATAGATGTAAGTGTTCCCCTGCCTTGAAAGTGGGCTCTCTGGCAGATGCTCATGCATCCTCCTCCTTTTGTATCTTCTATAGCATTTTAGCACTATATTTAGTGCATAGCAGATATGTAATAAACATGTTCGATTGAATGACATCAAGAAATGTTTCCTGAAGTGATTTTTAAAATAAAATTTCTTTTTCCTGATTATAGAAGTAACACATCTACATTGTAGGCAACTTTACCAACTCATAAAATAGAATGAAGACATTAAAAATACCCCCAATTTCTCTAGCCAGCAAAAACCACTATTGACATTTTGGTGCACATTTTAACATAGTAAAATGCATACCTGTTAGGTATAATTTTGTACCCTACTATTTTCTTTTTATAAAGCATTTCCTCATTGCCATAATTTTTAATGGTTACATGATATTAAATACCATAATTTATGTAAACATTTACTATTGTTGGATTTTCAGGTCATTTCTGTAAATGATTTTTTTTTTTTTTTTAATTAAGAGGTACCAGGGCATTGAACCCGGGACCTCATATGTGCGAAGCAGGCACTCAACCACTGAGCTACACCAACTATATCATGGTTTTTTTTAACTTAATGTTATCACAAACACTAATACTGATATTTTTTGTGCATGATTTTTGTCTTTTTATAAATTATTTTCTTAAGCTATGCCCTCACAGGGTTGGAGATAATTTGTTTCCTCCAAACATTACTTGCAGCCCCTCAAGATATACTGATCCTCTGTCCTTCCTGCCCTCCAACTTCTAGTTTAACTACGTGGAAAAGGATAGGAGACAAGAAAGAGAAAAAGAAGTACATAAATGTGGACTATTTTAGGTAGCAGAGGCAAGGGAGTTAAGTGACTTTTTCCTCTCGCTCAACCATCCCCATGCCTCTTCCCACCCTCCCTCTCCTCTCATTTCTCCTCTAGAAAACCACTTCTGTTAGCCCTTGGAGGAAAGGGAATTCTTACCATAATATTTCTAAGTTCTTATATTTTGTCTCTGCATAATTCCATATGGATTGCTTCTTATCTGCAGTTGATCCATTAACATTTATGTGATAAAGCGACTGAGAGCCTTGCTGGCTCAGGGGCACTTGTCTTCTAGAAAGTTCATTACGGTAGTTCAAATCCATATTGGAAAGAGCGTTGACATGTAGGTGTGGATATGAAAATCTTTTCTCTTCTTGCTCTTTGTGCCCTCTGTCTTTATTCACATTCGTCATTGAGTGATACCCAGTAGAGTTTTTATATAATACTTTGTCAAAAGCCTGTTTTGGTAGAGCAAATTTATTGGCGTTTACTTTGGGATTCTGGCTCCTAAGTGCACTTGAGTCTTGTAAATCATTGTTAGGAGCTTTCATAATCACGGCTGATTCCTGCTTTATTGAACTATCAGTGGGCTTACTGTGGTCTTGTGGCTGTCTGGGTGTGTGATTCTGGTGTCCTTCCCTGACAGCTAGCTTTTCCGTCACGAAAGATTTCAAGCCATTCTGGCGCTTATGCTGTTTTCGAACCTTGTGCTTGGCTGGTCTTCGGAAAGGGTGCTGGCCATCAGGTGTTTCAGAAGACTGGCCTCTGGGCACATTGCTTGATTTCGTGTTTTCATATTGAGAACAGTGTTCCTGGTAATTCTAAAAAGATGGTTTTGGTTAATGCAAAATTAGATGGTTGACACATTGTACGAATTTTCAATTAGTGCTTATCATACTGGGGGTTGAGACTTCTAAATAGGTGGCCAGGGGATTAAAAGGAGATAAGGAAAGAGTAGGGAGGGTCCTTTCCTAATTTCAGACAATTCGTGGGTGACCGAGGGTTTCCTACTGGCAACTTTAGGTTACAAGCCTGGACAGAAATAAGAGAATTTAGAATGAGCATTAGAATAAGGACAAGGAGTTGACTTAAAAATGGGGGATGGTGGGGGAGGGAGAAACTTTATCCCTAATAAACTGCATACAAAGAAAGTGCACATCTACAGCAAAATATGCAATTTACTTTATATTAATCTTAACTAGAAAGAACATCAACGATTTGTTTTAACCAGCCAAGAACAAGTTTAGTATGAAATACAATTCAGATTATCAGATCTCTTTACTCATACAGGTCAGAAGCTAGAAATGGCCTCTTTACCAGAAGAAACAAATTAGATCTTATTCAGAGGATTATAAAAGAGTCTGTGCTGTGATAGGACATCTGTGAAGCCACAAGGGTTGTTTTGCTTCCGTTCCTTAATATAGCCTGTACTTAGGCAATCAAACATCTGGGGGAGATATTTCAATTTCAGAACAGTCTTTATGCTTTTCAGAGTCTTGTAACAACAAAATGTACTCCTGGCATAATAGATACACTATGTAACTATATTGTGCTATAGCCATTTAGAAATATTTTGCAAGGAATGAAACACTCATTACTTTGTGAAAAACTAGCTGTGTTAAGAGGCCTTTGGAAGGAATGATTAAATGCTTATTGAAAACAGTAAGATGACCATAAATATCAGTGTGTTATATAACTGCAATATATTTCTCCCTTTCTGAAGGCACACATTAAAAAGCTGTATGGGGGAGCGGGTGAAGCTCAGTTGGTTGAGTGCCAGCATCCCATGTATGAAGTCCTGGGTTCAATCCCTGGTGCCTCCTTAAAAAAAAAAAAAAAAGCTGCATGGGCTGCATCTATGCAACCTTAATTGGAAAAATGTAACAGTTGCCTGGATCATCCAAGAAAAATCTTGGAGTGAAGAAATCATGTTTTTGCTCAAGGTGTTTGTTGTAACTTGCTATGAAGAATGCATGAAACACAGCAGCTCTTCACATGACTGCTATCATTGTTCATGAAGCTAACAAAGTCCCCCTTTGATATTAATTGATGCTGATAATGTCATTCTTTTCCATCTCTGTCCGGCCTTTAATTTCTTAGCTCTTTCCTCACTAGAGAAATAAGAAACCAGGAATTCCTTTTCTGCTCCCACCTGATTGCACTGTTCCCTCCCAGTTCTCTTTCCTCATTCCCACCAAAAGACACACACACACACACACACACACACACACAGAAAGAGAGAGAGAGAGAGAGAGAGAGCGCACTATCAGAAATTTCTTTTCTAGGGCACCAGATCCGAAATCTTGGGTTACCACTTCATTTTAATCATGTTATTATTACTTTTGCTGCCAACAGTTCAGATGACAATAGTACTCCTCAGAGGGTTCTCTGTCAACAAGGCCAAGGACTCATCATTTTATGAAACTTCAATGGTCTCAAGTGTTAAATCCGCTATTCACGCAAATACAAGTGCCAGAGATGGCATTTCAGTGCCCAGAAAGGAGGACCTTTATGGGCCTGTGGGGATTTCTCTCACCTTCCAAGCAGCCTACTTGAGATCTATGGTTTACTGAAGATTTATTACCCTACAAGTGAGGCATCAGGTGTCACTCTTTAGGTGGCAAGCCCTGAGTTCCCTGAAGTTAATATACAAAGCCATTCTCAGGCTATTTAATCTCCATCAGCACTGAAATCCTCTATTTCATCCCGCTCTCACCGGGGTTCTTTTGTTGCCAGCACTGGCAATCAGTACATACTACACGCACTCAGAGTAACTGCTTAATGGCATTCAGTGTTCGCGGCACACACAGAGCAGGGGCCTTTGGCTGGAGCTTTAGCATTGGGGGATCCTGATGCTTAATGCTGGGATGATAATTTCTTAGTGAGACCCATCCTTGGTTATTAATGTTACCCCATACTGTGCCGTCCAAGGGAAGACTGCCCCCAATGTCGTGAAGGATAGTGTCTGGCTGTTTCTCTCTTACTGCTTTCCTGTTAATATGGCACAAGTGGAGGGGAGAATGCATGTGCTGATCTCAACCAAAATATTGTACCTGCTTTAAAACAAAAGCCACTCTCGTTCTTAGCTACCCTGAGTCGCCCCCGAGTCCCGAGAGTTGTGCCTGGGCTCCACGGTCAGCTCTGCCATGGTTTCTGTTGTGCTCTGTTTGACTGTTGTGTTTATGGATAAAATGACATGAGTACCTTGAGCTTGGGTTACAAATTCCATCTGATAATATTAAGAAAATCTGGAGCACGCTTATTAACTGACGCTAATTTTCAGTGTCCGTAAAGAAGGACTCTGCGTTCAGGTGAAGAAGGGAAGCACTGATCTACTTGATAGCGTTAGAGGCAAAACCAGATTAACAGTAGATCTTCGGAGAGGTGGGAAGTTTCCTTAGGGGGTACCTAATAGGACTTTGACATTAATGAGCCAAAAGGTCCTATAGAGAGGTGATCATATCTTTTCCTTGCCTGCAAAGTCCTGAATTATTTTAGAGTGGCAAGCAAGGAAGCCTCCTATTTCTTCCTTTGAAGCCTTACTTAATTGGGGAAGTTTCGATTTTTCCTATGGACAACATGCTCCCAGGCTGGGAAGGATCTTTCTGCTGCTGAAGCAAGAGTCAGACCCTTAATTAAGGAGTGGGGCCAGTTCTGAGTGACCAGCTGAAAGGGACAGGGAAAGCCTGCGCAGGTGAGCAGGGGAGCACACACTGATGCAAACAAAGAGACCGACGTGCAAGCGAAGAGGGACGGCTTGGCTCGAAGTCAACATCTTGGGCGTGTATAAAAGACTGGACAGGAAGTGGGTGTGGCTCAGTGGATAGAGCCCCCGTTTACCATATGGGAGGCCTGGGTTCGCTTCCCAGCGCCTCCTTGTGAGGGCAGGCAGGCTCGCGCGGCGCCGTGGGCTGATGCGGCAAGACCTCACAGCAAGGGGGAGATAGGCAGACACAGAGAAGACACGCAGCGAATGGACACAGCAGCACAAGCAGCAAGGGGGGGGATAAATATAAAATAAAATAAATAAATCTTTAAAAAAAAAAAAAAAAAAAGACTCGGACAATCAATTTTCGAATATATAGGCTTCAACGGTCTCATGACAATTTTGACCTCTCAGCTTTGCAGAGACATTGCTTCAGGTGCATCTTCTCTCTTTCCCTGCCCTAGCTTTATTTTCTCCTTCTTTCTACCATATACATGTCTTTAGGTCTCTTTTATTAAAAAATCAAAAGAAATGAAAGAAACTCTCACTTGATCCCATTCTCTGGTGAAACCCTATCTCTTAATTCACAGCCAAGCATCTTCCAAGCGTAGGGTGCCCTGGTCTCTGTTTCCCCGCCCCCATCCTGGCCCCCACCCTGCGGTACAGCATTTATTCCTGTCACTGCCCTGAAAGTGCTCCGCTCAGGCCATCCATAACCTCTTAGGAGTTAAATCCCGTGGACACGTTTTTCTTTAAATTTTTATCTTGGAGTTATTTCACACTCACTAAGTACAATAGTACAGAGAACGGTGAAATATGCTTACCCAGATTCGCCAATTTTTAGCATTTTATCACATTTGCTTCACCCTTCTCTATCTCTCCATAGGCAGAGAGATAGATAAATAGATATATGCTTATAAATGAATGGTATTTATATTATTATTGTGTGTAATATTCTTTATTTTGTTGTTTTTTGTTTGTTTGTTTTTGTTTTTTTGGAAACATTTGAGAGTAAGATGCATGTACCAGGCTCCGTTTCCCGGGCTCTTCTTACTTGCCTTCTCGGCAGTGTTCAAACCTGTTGATTCATTCCTCTCTTTTGAAGTTTTCATATTTCAGGTTCCATGACACTACTTTTTCCTGGTTTCTTCCTACTCTCTGGTGATTCTTTCTTAGTTTCCTTCCTTCCTACCTCCTACCTCCACCATCCCTTCAAAGTCTGTCATTCTCTACAGAGCCCTGTTCTTGACCATTTTCTCTTCTCCTGATACCCACAATTCCAGGGTCATCTCAGCAATTCCTACAGCTTCAATCCACCAGGGAATGCTTAGGATGCAAACTTACACTGCTACATCACTCTCCTGAGTTCTATGCTCAGATGTCCTCCCAGAGGCACCTCCAAACTCAATATTGGGCCACCCCCCATCCTCATGCCCCCATCAGCCCAGCACCAGAAGCCCTCCTTTTCTTCATCAGACACCTAGAAACCTCTCTCTTTCTCCTCTCTTCCCCTTACCTCCATATTCAAGCAATTGCTAAGACTTCCATTTCCTAAACATCTCTGCAGGAGCCGTGGGGGGTCCCGTGCTGTCCAGACGCACAAGAAGCTCAATCTCATTGGTGGAATAAGACCCACCCATCACACTGGAGCGTTAACTAAAGGTATCCAGAGTGGCTGACAAGCACAGAGGGAGAGGCGCCCCACTCCAGCTCTCTCATCAGCGCTTGCAGTAACCAAAGCAAGAGTCCCCTTCCTGGTTTCCTTGTCTCTTAAGTCTGATTCTCTTCCAATCTATCCTTCAGACCATGGCCAGAGTGATTTTTCTAACGTACAAGCCTGATTATGTCACTGACCTGCTCCAAATTCAACAATGGCGTCCCACTATCCATAGAACAAAATCTAAGCTCTTTTGATGGACATAAAAAGCCTTTTCTGATCTGGCCCCTTCCTAATCTGTCCAGCCCTTCACACCATTCCCCACCCTCCTCCTTCCTCCTTCAGAACCCAACAAAGGTTCAACTCCTCAAAGGCAGTGAATTTTTAAAAATCTTATCTCAAATTTTATTTATTTTTTTGAAGAATATTTTCTTTTGAATATGTCTTTTGGGACCAGGCACCTAACCCCCAGGCCTGGAATAGGTAGGCATTCAACAAATATTTGATATGTGAATTATTATGATTCCCCATGAAGCTATTTCTTATTAGAGCTATTAGTTATTAGAGGTTTCTTTCTTTTTTTTTTTCCTATCTGGTTGCATCATCGTCTTTTTGATGCATCGCTTTGATGCGCGGCAGCCTGCGCCTCTCTGTGCCATGCGGGGGCCTGCACTCCGCACAGGTCTGGGACACCCTTTTTCTTTTTTTTACCAGGAGGTCCCAGGGTCGAACCCAGGTCCTCCATATGGTAAATGGGAGCTCAATTGCTTGAGCCACAGCTGCTTCCCTAGAGCAGGTTTCTTGAGGGACATATAGATTCTTTGAAAGTTGTCTTTCACGACAATTTTTTTTTTTAAAGGAGTCCCATTTTCACTGAGAGATGCATCAAATGACCTTTAGAGGGTTCTTTTATCAACCAGTAAATATTCATTGAGTATCAGCTTTATGCACAGCATTGCACTAGGAGATGTAGAGAAAAAGTACAATCCTAACCTTCAAGGAGCTTGTAGTGTAGATGGTACAAAAGAAACCCAGGTAATGGCTAATGAGACATGGCAAAATATAATAATTCCTGAAGGCATGGTCCTTAGGAGCTGAGGCAGGGGGAGGAGAAAAGGGTGAGTGAGGTTGGAAAATCTTGCTGGAGGATTTGGGACTTGAGGGGGATCAGAAAGAACCATTGAATCTGGGTGGCTGAAGAGGAGCAAGAAAGGCAGCCTGGGGTGTTTGTGTGCCAAGACCTGGGGTGTCTGGGATGCAGTGGGAAGTTAACAAGTCTTTTCTGAATAAAGAAGAGGGAGCATCCCTTGGGCCACTCTGTGTGGCTGTAGCAGTTTGATATTATTGATGAATTCCAAAAAGAAATATTAGCTTATGTTTGTGGACTGGTCTATTCCTCTGGGCATATTAGAGTGTATTGGATTCAGAGGTTTTACTTTTACTTGATTAAATAATGATTAAGGCTTTGATTGGGCCACATCAGTAGGACATTGCATCTCGGCCCCCTTGGTGGACTCACAGAGAAAGTGCACTGCAGAGAAGGGAGCTTGGAGTTTGTGAGCTAGAGCCCCAGGAAGTAAGCACACAGAGGAGCTTGGTCGTGAGGAAGGAGAGAAGGCCCTGGGAAAAGAGATGAGCCATTTGTCTGATAGTCTACAGCTGGCCTTGTGGAGAGACCAAGCAGCTGAGCCCGGAGAAAATCAAGCCCTGGGGAGAGAGACAAAGCCTAAAGAGCCTGGCCAAGGAGCCTTAAGAGAAGAGGAAGGCTGAACGTTGGCAGCCATCTTGCTCCAACATGTGGCAACAGACTTTGGTGAGGGAAGTAACTTATGCTTTATGGCCTGGTAACTGTAAGCTTCTACCCCAAATAAATACCCTGTATAAAAGCCAACAGATTTCTGGTGTTTTGCACCAGCACTTCCTTGGCTAATACAGTGGCTATCTTTTTAGGTCTAACAATCTTTAGATGTTTTGCTTCTCTTTGCTTTCATTCAAGAGTGAGCTATAAACAAATTCATTCTAGTACACACAGAGAAGAAAATGCATTCTTTTGTCTTCTGGTTTTCTTCCACACAGTTTTTTTCTTTTTTTTTTTTCCTGCCTCCATCTAGGGCCATGCCATGAACCAGGCTCTATGATTTTTACCTTGATTATTTTATAATTGACTGAGAATCCTATGATGTTCCTTTGCGACAATTATGAATGCTAGAGGTTGCAATAATCTCACATCTTCAGATGTGTTTTCTAACATAATTTAAATAACTAGAAATAAAGGGTCATAGGGTCACAGCAGTTTGTTGCTGAGAAGGACCTAGAAGTTCAGGTAGGCTAACCCTTCCTGTGGGAAGGAAGGAATTTAAGGCCTGGGCGAAGCTGAGACTTGCTAGAATTCACCGCAACAAATCAATGGTAAGTGGAGGCCCAGAGTTCATGACTTCTGACCCAGTTCAGTACCCAAAGGGCACCACAAGCTCTAAGATGCTTTCTTTGCCTGGGCTGTCCTTTCAGGCCTGCTGGTGGGCCCTGTCCTCAGCAGCTCACTGCCAATGAGGCCATTCCATCCCCACTCTCTCCACTTCTCCTTGTGGCCTCCCTGCCATCAGCTTTCAAGAAGTTCTGGGTAAATACTTGTTTTTATTTCATTGTTGGCAACTCAAAGAGCTGCCCGGAGGCCACTGGAGAGGAGGAGAAATAATTTGGGCTGTTGCTCTTTTCTAACATCTCTGAAGCTGGGATAGCTTTATTACTTCTACCTGTACACGGCTTTGACTGATTATGGCAGCAAGCTCTATGGCTGGGTGATCTCAAAGGACTCGTACCTTTCTAAGCAGTGACAAAATCTGGTCATAGAGTGACAGCTCCACCTAATTCCATACACTGGTTCAAGAAGTAACCAGCAGCTAGTGCTCTTTCTGTTTCTTCTAGAAAAACAGTAAGTGGGGACAGGTTCACAAAAATCTCCCTTGAAATCTCCCCTGAAATTGCATTCTGATTTCACACGGCTAAAAAGGATGTCGGCATGCTAAATTACTAGTTGGTAGCTTTCACATTCTGCAAATGAGGGTTCAGTGAGGCTCTGGGGACTCCCATCCATTTTCAGAGACCGTGTCCCCCATCACCCAGGGATACTGCATAACAGCCAAATCCAAAAGGAAACAGACTTGGCTGTAGCACAGAATTAAGCAGTATTTTGGAACTGTGATTTTCCCTAGGTTTTCTCCATGGCTTCCTTCTGTGAGGAGTCTTAACTTTAGACTTTTAAAAAGTGATATGATGATTTTCCTCTAGGAAATAGAACCTTTGGAGAAATGCATGGGGTTGGTTGGCTGAGTCAGCAATGGCCCATCTGGGCAGGAGCTAGCCGGACCCTATCAGAAAGTAGGTAACTATTCTCGGGCATAAGAACAAACCCTTAGGCTATAGGAAGCCAGTCACTAACATTATGTTCAGCATTATCCCCTGAAACACACTTAAAATTCAATCTAAGAGGCAACCTTTAGCTGTTGGGCTCTTTGATGCCATTTGTCTTCAGGATCGATGGCTGCATTTTCAATCTCTTTGGCATTCTGAACAGGCGTCTCGTCAGTTACTCTGACAGGGGAGGAGATCTAAGAGGGTAAAACACACATATCACGTTAACTGGGTTCGTTTTAGTCTTAGAGCCGTGGGGCTCAAGTCTGTCTCTAGAAAGACATCCTGCGGGGCTACGTTTTAGTTTCAGTTAATTTCAAGAATTCGTCTCAATCCTCAGGGAACCTAGACTTTTTTCAAGGAAAATGGGAACAGTATTTTCTCTTGCCGGCATGGAGTGCGAATTAGTTCTAAGAGGTCAAACTACTATTTATTTTAAATGTTCGATACATACTCAGGGGACCCAATTTCAAAACAGTTATCGAAACTGATGCTCCAAGAGGATGACAGCAGTAACAATATTTAACATATGGTGCATGCTTATCATGTGCCAGTAGCTATCCTAAGCCCCAAACATGTAATACATCAGTTAATCCTCAGAACAATCCTGTGAGCTATGTTCTATAATCATCCCATTTTTTTGTGAATAAGAAAACTGCCCAGGATCAACAGCAAGTAAGGAGAGGAGCCAGGCAGCCTGACTCCAGAACCTACACATTTAACAGGTTTGCCAAACGAACTCAACTTTTATTAGAAATATCCTTATCCTTGACTTGGAGAATTTGTTGTTTTGGTATTCAGTGAATTTGAATTCCATAGAGTAGTGGTTCTCAACTTTAGTTACATATTAGAATAACCTAGGAAGCTTTTAAAATACACTAATGCCCTGGCCCCACCTCTGACCAGTTAAATCAGAAGCCATGGGATAGTACGCAGGTGTCATTATCAGTATATTTTGAAAGCTCCCCAGGGGGATATAATCTGCAGGTTTGAGACCCACTGAAGGAGGCCAGCTACATGGGTTTAGGCCCCCAAATTATTCAAGGGCCTTTTACAGCCTCAGTTGACTGTTTCAAATCAAGAAATTAGATGAACTCTGTGCAGTGTAGAATTCCAGCCATCAGGCTGCATTTCAGAAAGCAAACTTCAAGTTGTAGGATCTTAGTGTTGGAACTTCTGGCACTTCTACATCATCTCTCTTCCTAAACACATGCCCCTCTGCTGGCGGGAGTTGCCTGTTTGCCAATCTTCGTGTTTAAAGATCTATGGGTAGAGGGGGAGAATAATGTGGAATAATGTGGCTTGCGAATATTCCCTTTCTGTGGGACACTTGGTCTTTTCAACCATCCCATGAAGTAACAGTTTAGGTTTTGTAATCCCTGTTTCAGGATGATAAACGTTATTGGTCCACCAATGAGCAACCTAAATGTTAGAAAGCTCTTCTTTACTTGAGGAGAAATAGGTCCTCCAGTAATTTCTATCCCTCTGCCATCTGGAACAACAAAGAATATGCAATCCCGCTTCCAAGCCGCAGCCCTAAATGGTTAGAGGCTAAGATGCCTCTCCTCTGCCTTCTCTTTTAGAGGAACTATCTCAAGGTTTCTTTGCCATTCCTCCAGTGACACATTACCCAGGATGGGCTCCTGGGGGCACTTCCTGACCATTACCTGTAAATGCTAAGTCCCTCCCTTTCTAAACTTAATTCATTAATTTAAAAAATTTAGATTTAGGACTCTACATTTGTTTTGTGAAATTTCCTCTGCTGGGCTGTATAGTAGTAGTATCAGAAAAAGCAAGATTGTCATCTCTTGGAAAGAAAAAGGGGTTTTGAATCTATCATGGTTGGGTTGAAATTCCACCTCTGCTGCTTACATTTAATTCATACTTACATAGTCTAGTATTCAATACAGAAAAGGGCAAAACTACTTGTTAAATATTAATAAGTAAATATTAGATAATAAAGATGGCATCATTCCTGTCCGTTCAATGTAGTTTTCATGGCATAAGAGAGACATCTTGTTTCTTTTATTTCCGATGTCATCTTATCTTTACCTGAATGTCTAACTGTCGTAATTATTGTGATCATTTATATAGAAGTAAGACAAACAGATGGCGTGGAAGTTTAAACACATAAAGGTTGATTTGAAAATGGGAAAAAATGAGAAGAAAACATTTTTGTGCTTAAATTTGCATTTGTGATACAAGGAACAAAATGTACCATTTAATCAAGGAATCTTTCTGATTATAAAAGAATGTAATCAACAGGTTTGGAATGACTATCCCACTGTGCAAATGGACAACTTACCCGCTGTGTAAGTGGGAAAAGTTTTGTAAAACTTCACCATGTGTGGAAATGAAAAGTTTAGAGCTATAAACGCTGTGGCCCAAGGGCAGGAACCATTTCTCACGATTCCATCTCTCACACAGTGCTGGTTCAAGAAACAATAGATGACTACAAAAGTTTCAGACTTGACGATTTTTATCATCATTATTGCAAAAGTTTCAATCCCTTATTACCACAATGATAAAAAGAAATGCGACTCATTTGAAAGAAGCATCAACTCATTCTGGAGGAAAAATGCAAGGTCAAGAGAGTGAAAATCTATATAGGCTGCCTAAGCAGATGAGGAAATAACCCTTCTCCAAACCTCAAAGAGGCAATGGCTCTGATGGGCTGTCCCTGGAGCCTAGGAGAAAGAGAGGTTGAAGTCTTTTGTAGGTCTGCCACTAGGATGTCTGATTCTCTGACTTTTGTAAAAGCTTAAGGAAGTGAAGGGGACTTGGCTTAGTTAAGTGTTTCACTGGTGATATTAATTGTTTGACTGACAACCATGGAATCTGACATAACTCTGGTAAAAAGTTTCTACATTAGAAATACAATGTCGTATGTTCCCTTTCCCAGAGAAAGCAGGATGTACGCTATTTCCATC